>LBNU01016725.1:0-13230 GCA_014162995.1 Artemisia annua | reverse complement strand
AGAGAGTTCTTCCTTTGTTAATAAAACTAATTCAGAATCAATTTGCCCAAAATAACTCATTCCCTCATCAAACAGTTTTAAACCCATTCCAAATTAAATTAAGTCGTAACCTCCTCCTCATAAAATCCATTCACATGACATTCTTCAAGTCAAGAAAGATCAAATATCAAGGTTTGCTTTTCTGACTAAAACAAAAGGCCATGAGCAATATGATCCAATTGGTAGAGTTTTTGCAGTGTTCCAAAGATTCAATTATGCTCTAACACTATTCTCAAATGTGAATATATGAACTTCGTTGGTGATACAAATTTTGGGCAACGGCTGCTTAAGAGGGTCTGACACAGAGATTGTAAGCAACAATTTGAAAGGAACAGAGTTGTGGTGACTGAATCAACTGATTAAGGATAACAGTACGTTTGATGATGAAGGAGGTGTTTACTATAGCAACACTGAAGAATCTTGCTGGTTTAAGATGCTTGGCTACCAAAGGTATGTAACTAGACATGTGGCAGCAAGAATCAGTTTTGTCCATGTGGAGATTTTTGGTGACACATTGCTTCAGTGTAATCAGCAACAAGTCAGGTGGATGGGAATCATTTTTCTACCCACTGGGTTGTGGTAATAGTATGTCTTTCACAGGGTTTGACTTATTTTTCTAAAGTTTATCTTTGATAATATGATTGAATATTTCAAAGGAAAAGCATAAGTTTAATGTACCCTAAGGTTCTTTACAGATTATAATTAGACATAAAACCCAAGAGAAAACCTTTTTGTCCCATAGGAGCAACCATCACAAAGAAAGTTTTTTGCTTCTATGAGAACTAATTATGAAGGGGAATTTCACCCTTTATTGCCAGCTATGTTGCCACAAGGCAATAATGAGGCTGGTGAGGGTGATAATGATGATGCTCCTCCCTCTCCACATCCTGCTGATGATGGAAATCCATCATCTCCCAGTGTTGCTACTGATGGTAATCCATCAGTTGCCACTGATGAGGGCCCTTCCATTGCTGCTGAAGCATCCAATGCTTCTCCTGACCAGCCTCCACCATCCCCTAGTTCACCCAGGCCTCTCACACCACCTATCTCTATTGCTCCTGATGAGCCAGTTCTTGAGGTTGAAGAGACTCTTCAGTCTCTTGGTACACAAGTACCTTTACCTTTTGAACCTGAGATTACTAGACTGCCCACACCTAGTCCTGAAAGAGAGCCTTTTAATGAAAGCATTCCTACATTTGAGCCTGTTTCTCCTGAAAGGCCCAATGATGCTCCCATTACCACTGAGCAATCTGCTGGTGGAGCTGAGGAGCCTATTACTCTCACAACTGTATATGAATTGCTTAACAGGAATAATAAAGAAGTTGCAGAGTTGAGAAAGGAGCTTGCAGATACCAAATCTTCTCTTGGTGCTGAAATTGTGGTTTTGAAAGGAAAGGTTCAGGAGTTAGAAGCACAACTTGGGCAGAAAAGGAAAAGAAAGTTTGTGATTGCCTCTGATGAAGAACAAGAGGAGAGACAAATGGATCCTCTTGAATTCTACCATGCGCCGCTTATGAAACTTTGGTCAACGAAGAAGATCAAGCTTGTTCTACTCCAGATACACCGCATTATACTTTTGACATACGGCGTATCACTATCAAGACTTCACCAGATACAATCCAAGAACTGAAGGACATGCGCCGCATAGAGATTCAAGTTACGCCGCATCTGAAGGCGGTGTATGAATATTCCTAAATATATTAATCTTGGACCCCACGCGAAGTTAAGTACATGCGCCGCATCTGCTCATTACATGCGCCGCATCGTACCCTAAGATAGAAACTATAAATACCCCAAGACCTAGACGAATTTAGTGTGCAACAAAACCCTAAGGAGCCGAGTTCAGTCGAAGAAGCAACACAAGACACACCCCAAACGAAGATATTAGAGCTGTAAGAAGGTCCTGCATGTATTTAATTCATTAAGTAGTGTTGTTTTATTGTAATAGTACACTTTAATTCATCAGGATAGATGGGCAAATGTATGTGACTACGGAAAATCATGCATTCCTCTTAAAATTACTTTCCCATCGATTAAAGTTTATATGATGATGTCTTTGGTGACTTATATTAGTGCTTTGATAACCTCTATGTCTAGCTGAGTTTTGCATCGGGTCGCCATGCCCCTTCCTCGCCTATTTTATCTGACGTCTTTGGATGAATAGGATAGACATAAGTAATCATTAAGGTTGGACCCGCCGATATGATTAGAGCCAACGAGAAAGATTTAATTATATACACTTCATATAAAACTAGCAAAAAAACAAGTGACAAGCTACTTAATTATCAAGACAAGTCTTCTTATTGTTTCTATTATCTATCTGTGTACGTGTATGTTATTCGCTGATTCGTGCTCATTAATTTAATCTACTGTTTAATAAACCAATAAGTGCCAGCCTCTCAGGCTGAACCCCCTTGCATTAGATTAGGCTGTAAAACTACCTTAGGATATTAAAATACTGATTAGATTAATTAGATAAATCGTTCCACTCTTAGTGATCGACACTCTACTTACCATTATATACAAACTGACTCGGTACACTGCTCGTTAAGTGTGTGTGTTATTGATAAGTCGGCTAAATACGAATTTAAAACTTGAGTAGGCATTAACACTGCTAAACCGCAATGACACATCACGCTCCACCAATTGGCTTTGTCAGTGCTTTTTGTGGGTAAAACAAATTCAGTGGTTGTTTGGTTCATTTTAGTGTTGTTAATTTTCTTGCTCTATAAAAGGTGTAATGATTGGTTTAGAGGAAACCATTTATGCTTCAACTTGGAGCATGTTCGCGACCAACATTCTAAATCTTTTTAACATTGACAATTTATGGCGACCATCTCATTTCCATGTCACTTGCCTTCACTAACACCCACAACAACAAAACCACCAAAAAAACAATACTAAAAGTTTCTTTTCGAGTCATAGCCATCTCAACATCATCTACGAGCTCTTACACTACTAAAGATGCCGTAAGCGTTGTCGCTAAACCACGAAAAAAATTGCCACAGTTCTCTCTGGATTCCTTACGGTATGAACAAGGTAAGGTAGGAGCCGTGCCAGATGGGCGCGTATCTAAGTCATCGATTGGTGCAATGGAGTACTTGACTAGCATACNTTCTTTTCGAGTCATAGCCATCTCAACATCATCTACGAGCTCTTACACTACTAAAGATGCCGTAAGCGTTGTCGCTAAACCACGAAAAAAATTGCCACAGTTCTCTCTGGATTCCTTACGGTATGAACAAGGTAAGGTAGGAGCCGTGCCAGATGGGCGCGTATCTAAGTCATCGATTGGTGCAATGGAGTACTTGACTAGCATACTGACATCAAAGGTTTATGATGTTGCAGTGGAATCTCCTCTGCAACATGCCTCAAAGCTGTCAGAGAGGCTCGGTGTGAATATATGGTTGAAGAGGGAGGATATTCAGCCGTTAAGTAGTTGTTACAATTTGGAATGAAAAAAAAAACTATGTATATGAATGTGTTGAAATACTCCAAAAGTTAGGTTTGGTTTTTAGTTTTTTGCGGTTTGGTTTTTAGTTTTTTGCAGTTTGGTTTTTGGTTTTTTCAGTTTTCGGATATCCGAAACTTGAGTTGATGGTTTTTTTGGTTTTTTGATTTTCGGATTTTTGAAATTAGTTTCTTGGTCAAAGTAGTTTACAAAAATTTCTAAGTATTTTAAAAGTGGGTTAGTATTTTCGTTACTATTATTTTTCACTTTGCCTAACCAAGCAACCACTGAGTTTGTTTTACCTACAAAAATCACGGACCAAGTTGGTCAATATCTTTATAGGGAGGATACATGACTTGAAGATGTAAACATGCTTTTTAAGGAAAAATCTTTTTAGTGTATTCATGTTTACATCTTCAAGTCATGTATCCCCCTTTTAAGAAAAAAATATTGATTGGCTTTGTCAGTGCTTTTTGTGGGTTAAACAAATTCAGTGGTTGTTTGGTTCATGTTGATATAAAGAATGCATAAAAACGTTATTTATATTTTTTGATATCTCTATGTTTTGACGATCACAAAATGTAAACTCATTAAACGTAAGATTACTACGTAAACAAGTATTAAGTTAGTTTATATCATTTTATCCAACTTAATCACTTAAAGTATGAATAAACAAGTGCTTAATACATTTCATGATCAAAGGGGTATTTAATTAATTATTACAAAGTTTATTAAATAATATAAACATATTATATAATTTTGAAAAACACTTTTGGTAATAAAGGAAAATGTTTAAATTATACTAAATATATGAATTCAAATTTTTAACTAAAATCAGTTAGTTTTTCACCAAATAAACTTTCCCCAGAAAAAGACAAGAATTTTGGCCATTACAGGTGGGCGGCCCCCTTAATTTTAAGGGGGCCAGCCTCCATTTAAGGGGCCCGGCACGGTCCCTGTGTCAAAATTCTTTGCCTATAAATACCACCTCAAACCTGGTATTTTTGCTCACCTTTTTGCACTAAAATTTTCAGATCCAATTCTCTCTAAACATCTTTTAAAACCCTTTGATCATAAGATTATTAATCTTTGTTTCAAGTGATTCAATCCCTCCTCATCCATCGTCATCCAAAGTGCAAGAGAAGAATACTCCTTCAACATCAAGTTTAAGAAGTATTGTAGATAAGCATTGTATATTGTGTAAATCTTTTGTGAAGGTGTGGTGTGCTTGTAATTAGATAGATCTAGGTGTGCTAGTTGTGAATAGAAGTTGTGTAGAGAAGAAAAAGTAGTGAAGTAGTGAAGTGGTGTGAAGTAGTGAAGAAGTTGTGGGGTGTATAAGTTGTGTAGAAGTAGTGCTAAGTTGTGTAGTGGTATGAGATTAGTTCTAGCTACAATTAGAACTCGACATTTAGCTTAGTGTCGTAAATTGGTGTTAGCAAAAGTTGTGTAAGGTTTTCTCCGCCATAAGGGAGCTTGTTGACATAGTGAAGAAAACTCTCGAGTTAGGTGCTCGGGGAGTGGAGTAGGACGAAGAGGAGATTCGTAGCCGAACCACTATAAATCCTTTGTCTCACGGTGCTATCTTTCCATCTCTATCTCTTTACGTATTTACTTACATACTTGTCATAATATACTCTTGTAGATATTGTTGTTTATAATTGTTCAAGCTATTTGATATCACATAAAGCTCGAATTGAAGTTTTCGTAAACAAAGTTCTTATAAATTTAAAAGACGTAAAACTATTCAACCCCCTTCTAGTTTTCCACAATTGGTATCAAGAGTCACGTCAAACAAGATTTTTAAAATATATTGTATTTTAAAACTTGAAATCGATCTATGGAAATGGAAAAATATTTAGAAGGGAAAATTGTTTTCAAACCACCATTTCTTGAAAATGAATATTTTTTTAAATAGAAAAATCGATTCGAAAGTTATGTGAAATCAATAAACTATGATCTTTGGCATGTCATTTCAATTGGTGATATTCAATCAATAAATATTACTTTTGAAAAACAAAATAACTTGGCAAAATTCATTATATACAAAGCTATACCAAGTGTTGAGTATGAAAGAATATTTTTTTGTCAAACGGCAAACGACATGTGGAAAAGTCTTTCAAAATATCACCAAGAAGAATGTCAAGCCAAAGAAAAACTTGCACATGAGTTAGTAGCAAAAGAAAGTATAGTAGATAAATATTTAGTTGAAGTAAGTACAATTGCTACTAGTTCAAATGTTTTATGTGAAGGTAATGATGCCAAAAACAACATGAGCCATGACAAGAGTAAACAAGAAGATTATGTAGAGATGACAACAAAGAAGGAACCAAGTGACGATGACGATGACAATTCTAGTTCCGAAAGTGAAGACGCGGAATATGCAAAGGTTGTCAAAGAATTCAAAAGACTTATTAAAAAGCGACAAAGAGCACAAGACAAAAGGAAAACAAAACAAAGGAAAAGATTTAATGATGAAGACAAAAAGACTAAACAAGAATGTTTCGTCGCTCAAGCATCAAATGAAATTTGCCTAGGAATAAATTTGGAGCCCGATGAATGGGTAAAGGATAGTGGGTGCTCAAGACACATGACGGGGAATCTCAAATTATTCTCTACATATAAAGCATACAATGGAGGTAATGTTATTTTTGGTAGTGATCGTCGTGGAAAAATCATAGGCAAAGGTACGATTTCTCAAGACTCCCTAACTATTGAAAATGTTGAACATGTAGATAACTTAACATATAACTTGCTTAGTATAGGTCAAATATGTGACAATAAGTGTAGGGTTACCTTTACCGATAAGAATAGTGTAATTATTAAGGATGATAAAGTCATAGGTAGAGGAATTAGGAAAGGCGGCGTATATGTTATGAAACTAGGAGATAAATTGGAAGATAGGATATGCCTAGCAACCTTAGACGAAAACTCCACCTTATGGCATAGGAGATTAGGTCATGCAAACATGCAACAAACACAATCTTTGGTGTCTAAGGAACTAGTTAGAAACTTGCCTAGCCTAAAATATAATCAACACTTTTGCGATGCTTGTAAAATAGGAAAACAAGCACATGCGAGTCATAAAGCTAAGAATATAGTATCCACTACTAGATGCTTAGAACTACTTCACATGGACCTCTTCGGTCCATCCGCTGTGCGGAGCTATGGTGGCAAGCGCTACACCTTAGTTATAGTATATGACTATTCACGATACACGTGGACTAGGTTCTTAAGCGATAAAACCGAAGCCTTTGAAAAATTTGAGACATTTAGTAAAATGATACAAAATAAGCTAGGATGTTCTATAGTCTCAATTAGGATGGATCATGGTAGGGAATTTGATAATGAAGTGAAATTCGGAAAATATTTTGATTTGAATGGAATATCTCACAATTTTTCCGCTCCACGTACTCCTCAATCAAATGGAGTAGTAGAAAGGAAAAATAGGTCTTTACAAGAAATGAGTAGAACTATGTTAAATGAACAATCTATCCCACAAAAATTTTGGTGTCATGCCGTAGATACTTCAACATATATACTTAGTAGGGTGTCTATTAGACGAATCCTAGGAAAAACTCCTTATGAGTTATTAAGAGGTAGAAACCCAAATATAGGCTACTTTCGGGTAATCGGAAGTAAATGTTTTATTCTTAATACAAAGGACTATCTCACTAAGTTCGATCCTAAGTCATATGAAGGAATTTTTCTAGGATATTCGCAAATTAGTAAAGCATATATAGTCTTAAATAAACATACCATGAAAGTAGAAGAATCCCTAAATGTAACTTTTGATGAAACTCCTCCACCACCTAAGACACTACCCTTAGAAGATGATGACATTATAGAGGAAGAAGCTATTGAGATTAGTAAAACAAAACCCTTAGGTAATGATATTAAAGTAGAAACCTTAGAGGAAAACGAGGTTGTAAATATTAAGGAATCTAAGTCACACCCATTAGACAACATCATAGGCCACCTAAACCAAAGAACACTTAGATCACAAGTGTAAGACAAAAATAACTTCTTTTGTTTTGTGTCAACATTAGAGCCTAAAAATATAAATGAAGCCTTAAAGGATGAAAGTTGGATTATGGCTATGCAAGAAGAATTAAATCAATTCAAAACAAATGACGTTTGGGAACTAGTTCGAAATCCTAGGAATGTAACCATTATAGGAACTAAGTGGGTATTTAGGAATAAACTAGATGAGAATTGAATAGTAACTAGGAATAAAGCTAGGTTAGTCGCCCAAGATTATAATCAACAAGAAGGAATTGATTATGACGAAACCTATGCCCCCGTAGCTAGATTAAAATCCATTAGAATCATTTTAGCTTATGCCTGTGCCCCAGACTTTAAGCTATACCAAATGGATGTGAAGAGTGCATTCCTTAACGGTTTTATCAATGAGGAGGTATATGTGGCACAACCTCCAGGATTCATTGACTTTGCAAAACCTGATTATGTTTATAAACCAAAGAAAGCTTATATGGTCTTAAGCAAGCTCCAAAGGCTTGGTATGATAGACTAAAAGCATTCTTGGTTAAACATAATTACTCCATGGGAATGGTAGACAACACTCTCTTCACTAAAAGAAGTGACTCAAATATTATCATTGTTCAAATATATGTCGATGACATTATATTTGGCTCAACTTGTCAAGAAATGTGTGATGAATTTGCCAAAATCATGCATGATGAGTTTGAGATGAGTATGATGGAAGAACTAAACTTCTTCTTAGGTTTACAAATAAAACAATTAGAAGATGGAATATTCTTTAACCAATCTAAGTACATTAAGGAAATGCTTAAGAAATTTGGCCTAGAAGACTCTAAACCACTTAAGACACCCATGTCTACGGAAGTTAAACTTACAAGAGATGAAGAAGGTGAGTCCGTAGATAACACTAAGTATAGAGGAATGATAGGTAGTTTACTATACTTAACGGCAAGTAGACCCGATATCATGTTTAGTGTTTGCATTTGTGCTCGCTTTCAAGAGGATCCCAAAACCTCTCACCTAGAAGCGGTTAAGCGTATCTTCCGATACATTAAAGGCACTATACACTTAGGATTATGGTATCCTAAGGGATCTGGCATATAAACCATTGTCTATGCGGATTCGGATCATGCGGGAGACTACGTGGATAGAAAGAGCACTAGTGGTATTTGCACGTTTATGGGATGTTGTTTAACATCTTGGTTTTCGAAGAAGCAAACCACTCTTGCTATTTCTACCACCGAAGCCGAATACGTAAGCGCTGGAAAGGCATGTCAACAAGCACTATGGATGAAACAAGATCTCGTAGACTATGGCATTAGGTTAGAAAATATCCCTATTATGTGCGATAACAAAGGAGCTATAGATTTAAGTAAGAACCCCGTTCAACACTCTAGGACTAAACCTATAGAGATACGTCATCACTTCCTTAGGGATAATGTACAAAAAGGAAATATTACTATAGAAAAGGTAGCTTCGGAAGATAACATTGCCGACATATTCACTAAGCCCCTTAAGCGTGAATTATTTAACCACTTGCGTTTAGGATTAGGAATGATGGAACAAATTGATTGAATTTTCTTGAAGGATCAAAACTTTCTGAAATTCTCAAAATTCTGGACACTTTTAAGTGTCAGATGGGCGGACCCCTTAAAGTTATAAGGGCGGCCCCCTTAAATTTAAGGGGACCGGCCTCACATTAAGGGGGCCAGCCATCTGATGATAAAAATGTTCTTTGTTTTCTTCTTTCTTCTCAAATCTGAGTCTAGGATTCTATTTTGCACAAAATCAGGAATTGAGATATTTTGTTTGCATAATTATACTTTCAAGAAAAACCTCAATTCATTTCAAAATCATTCTCACGATTAGGAAAACTCATTGTTGAATAATGATAAAAAAGTTTTTCTAAAATCATGCATAATAGTCTTACTTTCGTTATCTATAAGTATATAATCCAATGTATACTTATATATAACATTTAGAAGTGAGCAAAGTTAATTCAAGGAGACTAAAGATTGTTTCTTAGGATTATTCGTTTTTCATAGAAGTCGAAGCAATCTTTACTCCACATTTGTTTCATATAGGCACACACTAGAACAAAATCAAGAACTTCATTGTCACATTTGTTCCATCACTAGTTTGCCACTAATAGGTGCCTTCACTTAAGTTAGTTGCTTTAGGTAATATTAATTGCTTAATTGTTTATTAGCTTAATATGCATGCTTAACTATGTTTATATGTTTATTTGCTAGCATGTATGCTTTTCATGTAAATTAGACTATGAAAATGCTTGTCTAGTTGCCTAAAGAGTTGGTCTTGCCCAAAACCAAACCCCAAAACAAACATCTTTCTGAAAAAACTTTACCAAAAACCCATTTCTGGCAACCTGGGTCCTCAGACTAGGGCGGCCCCCTTAAAATTAAGGGGACCGGCCACTAATTAAGTGGGCCGGCCATCTGTAGGTCGAAGGTTTCTGTTTGCTTTCTGCTTTTTAGCCCATTTCACCCTAGTTTGATTCCTCATTTCCCTGAATTCACAAACACATTTTGTCCATCAAATCCTACATATATATTCCTTCCATAAACACATAATCATCACACTATAAATATCCCTCATCATCATAAATCATCATTCACTCCATCATGTCCTCTCCCAACTACCCAAAATTCAAGCCTTCAAGAGTTGCTAAGATTTCCGTCAAACCAATATGGAGAAGAAAGCTTGACTCTTGTCAACATACAAATGATGTTGCTCCAAATCAACCAACATCCAAACCTCATTCTCATACAAGCAACTCATCCCAAAACAACAACCCCAACATTATTGTTAACACTCCACATACTACTTCCTCTACAAGCACCACATCCACAATGCCATCAATTCATGAAGAATCTCTTTCATCCACAAATCCATCAAACTTTTATGACTATCCAAACAACACAACTCTCTTGACTCAACAAGACAACCTCACCATTACCCTCACTAAAAAAAATTCCACAATCATCTCACTCATTACTACCAAATGATCCTTTTGAGGAACATACTCAATTCCAACAAGACAACCATCACTCTCAACACAACATCAATCCCATGCCAAATCACAACTCAACAACTCCATCATCACCATCCAACGAACATAAAAAGTTTGTTGAAGAGCTCAAAGAAGCTCATGAGCTTAATGCTCTTCTTGCCCTACATCTTGCTCAACGCAATTTGGATCCACCTCCATCTAGCTCACCATCATCGCCCCATGATCAAGATCAAATAAAGAAACATGTCAACAATTGTCCTTGTTGCATCTTTCTCCAACAACAAACCATTTCCTTGAATGAACACTTCACTTGGATTGAGTATCTCATCACTAGGTCTTCTCCATCACCCTCACTAACTCAAACAAACACTTCTGCTCCAAACTCACATATCCATCACCTCCCAACCTTTAAATGCAACCTCCATGATTCCTATTAAAATCACCAAAACCATTTTGTCCCTCAAGCAAGACCAAGAGACCTCAAGATGGCAACTTAGTATCTTCTTAGTGTAGTTTACTAAGAAAAGCATATATGCATGATTATGTACTAAAGATTAGGTTTTTCACATAATCTATTTTAATAATTTTATTAATGAATGTTTATTATTGCCATGAATTTAATTTAATTGTCTTGCTCTATATATATATATATATATATATATATATATATATATATATATTGTGTACTCTAAAATATTTTTGCAAGCTTTCCATATCTCGATTCCTTTTATGACCTCAAAACGAGAGGGAGTATACGTCAAGGGGGAGCTCCAAGCTAATCGGGATAACCTTTTTGAATCTAACAAAAAGGGGGAGAATTGATATAAACTCACAAAATACTTGTATATATACTAATTTTCGTTTTAATGAGTTTAGATTTTGTAATCATCAAAAAGGGGGAGATTGTTGATATAAATAATGCATAAAAACGTTATTTATATTTTTCGATATCTCTATGTTTTGACGATCACAAAATGTAAACTCGTTAAACGTAAGATTACTACGTAAACAAGTATTAAGTTAGTTTATATCATTTTATCCAACTTAATCACTTAAAGTATGAATAAACAAGTGCTTAATACATTTCATGATCAAAGGGGTATTTAATTAATTATTACAAAGATTATTAAATAATATAAACATATTATATAATTTTGAAAAATACTTTTGGTAATAAAGGAAAATGTTTAAATCATACTAAATATATGAATTCAAATTTTTAACCAAAATCAGTTAGTTTTTCACAAAATAAACTTTCCCCAGAAAAAAGGCAAGAATTCTGGCCGTTACAGGTGGGCGGCCCCCTTAATTTTAAGGGGGCCGGCACACTCCCTGTGTTAGAATTTTTTGCCTATAAATACCACCTCAAACCTGGTATTTTTGCTCACCTTTTTGCACTAAAATTTTCAGATCCAATTCTCTCTAAACATCATTCAAAACCCTTTGATCATAAGATTATTAATCTTTGTTTCAAGTGATTCAATCCCTCCTCATCCATCCTCATCCAAAGTGCAAGAGAAGAATACTCCTTCAACATCAAGTTTAAGAAGTATTGTAGATAAGCATCGTATATTGTGTAAATCTTTTGTGAATGTGTGGTGTGCTTGTAATTAGATAGATCTAGGTGTGCTAGTTGTGAATAGAAGTTGTGTAGAGAAGAAGAAGTAGTGAAGTAGTTAAGTGGTGTGAAGTAGTGAAGAAGTTGTGGCGTGTATAAGTTGTGTAGAAGTAGTGCTAAGTCGTGTAGTGGTGTGAGATTGGTTCTAGCTACAATTAGAACCCAACATTTAGCTTAGTGTCGTAAATTGGTGTAAGCAAAAGTTGTGTAAGGTTTTCTCCGCCATAAGGGAGCTTGTTGACAAAGTGAAGAAAACTCTCGAGTTAGGTGCTCGGGGAGTGGAGTAGGACGAAGAGGAGATTCGTAGCCGAACCACTACAAATCCTTTGTCTCACGGTGCTATCTTTCCATCTCTATCTCTTTACTTATTTACTTACATACTTNTCATCTCATTTCTCTTATAAGATTACTTGTGTTTACAAATATGGTGACCTAACAAGTGGTATCAATCGCTAGAAGAAGGTGTAGTTTATTTTTTTTGTGTTATACGCCCCAAAAACAAGGTTTTCATCTCGTTAGCATCAAAAAGCTTGCGACTTTCTTGCTTCTTTTGAGTTTTTATCACATATTTGTTACCAAACTTGTGTTAAAAACCAAAACAAACAACAAAGTTTCAAATTTTTTGGTTGTTTTAGATTCGTATAAACTTGTACTTTCTATCAAAAATTTTAAATTTTTTGTTAAAAAGTTCAAGTTTGCAACTTTCATTAAGATTTCATCATTTTAATGATAGTTGTACAAGAATCTTGGGTTAAATACTTGTTTTAGGCTTGCTTTTTCACAAAAGAAAAATCTACATTTTGGCTAGTTATCGAGAACCCAAAACCCCTTTTTATCGAGAACTTAAACCCTTTTTTATCGAGAAATTTCGTTATTACTACTTAAGTGTTTTTGTTGCTTGCTCAGTGTTTTTCTCTCTTGTATAAGAAAGAAAACACTTCGACATATTGGATAGTTTCGTTATTGTATAATCTCGAAACTTTGGTTAAGTGTTATCGAAAACCTGAGGTTATCGAGAACTTTATAAGTTATCGAAATCAATTGTTTGTTTTTCGAAATCTTGTGAATCTATCGAAATTAATTTCAGCC
>LBNU01016724.1:0-12365 GCA_014162995.1 Artemisia annua | reverse complement strand
TTTATGTTAATGTACTAAATTCTCTGTAATCTTCATTCCTTAGCACTTTGGTAATCTTATTTATTGTTATTTAATATAATTCAGTCTTTCAATTCAGTATCTCTTTTAATTTCAGTCTTTAATTTTCATATTGTCCCTTTCAAGTGTGAAAACCTTGAATTGTGGTTGTGCTGTTGTTTCATGGACTGTTAATGATCATATAAGCTCCTAGAAAGCTTCTAAAAGCTTTTAGAAACCATAAAACTCAGTTTAGGATTAAAAAGCAAAAATACAAAAAAATTCAAGAAAAATCAGTGAAAAATCAAAAATCAGTCTACAAGAAGAATGAAGATGATCCATGGTGAATTCTTGATTGCTCTGGGTATTAGTGCTTAGTGGTAAGCTATAGGATTGGTTCTTGGTCCTTGGTTCTCTGTCTAAGCCTGAATTCCATTTTGTAAGCCACTTTTCCTAATTTTGGCATTTCACTGTTCTTGTGTTTAAATCTGCTTATGTATGCTTGATTTGTGTTTCTTTGGTGTATGTTAGTGATATTATAGCGTAAAATCAATAGGTTGTTTGATAAGTTTGATAGTTGCTTGAAAATCCACTTTCACTGTGAAAAGAGTGAATCTTGGATTCTTGTGTTCTTGTTGTTATAATTGTCGTTTATGTGTTTGAATCTGCTTAATATAAGTAGTTATGATGTTTAGAATCAAACTTATGGTTTAAATCTTTGATTTGCTTTGAAAATATTCCATTATGGACATTTTTGCTTGGCTTGAATCATCTAACATGATAGCAAAACGGAAGAAGATTATTGAAGCAGTGATCCTCACCACAATGGGTTTTATGGCGTTTCAAAAATGCAACGCTTTTTGGTACAAATAAGTTTAGAAAGGATAGAATTGTCGGCTCTATTAAAGAGTTTTCGCCCTTTGGGTGTCTAATCGTAGTAAAGAATTTTTTAAGTAATTGGGTTGATTGGCTTAAAAACTCAATTAATATCTCTTAACTTGTTTTCTAGCTTCTTGCTAGATTTTCCACATATTTAAGCTGTTTCGAAAAAATAATAATAATAAAAATGGAAAATGTCCGATGGCTTGGCCGATGCCGATGATGCTAAGACGGGTAACGCCGGGTCCAATGACGCCATAGAGCCACGCCATAAAACTTCAACGCACCTTATGTCACCCCATACGGTAAGCTTTTATTGTGTTGCTTATCTGTCCGTAATTACCCTTTTTCAGTTACATTACCATACACTCTCAATGGACGTTAGTTTGAATTATTGAAATTTGACGATTCAATTCAATAATTCTAAAGAATAAAAGCATCCAACACTACACAAATAAAGAATAAAGCATCCCACTGAGAGTTTCAAATCATTTTCCTTGCCAATTTGACTCTTGACTTTGACTTCGACTTCGACATCGACAGATATTTAGTACTGTAGTATGCTTTTGCTTCATTCACACTTCCTAATTTTCATATATTGTTTTCCTTTTAAAAATTATTCATTTTCAATTTTCACACTTTAAAAATCATTCATTTTTATTATTAAAAACATCAATTGTTATTTCATATTGTTCATGACTATTTAAGTATCTTGTTCTTAAAAAAAAAGGAAAAAAAAAAAAAAAGGAATCTTGAATCAAACAAACTCGTTTATAAACATGTCTAAGACAATTAAACAAAAAACAAATAATTTAAATAAAAAAATAAACAACTAAATAAAACATATATATCATAACCATTAAATATATATATATAACATGTAGCCACATGCAAACTTAATTCGATAATCTTATTAAAAATCAATCTAGGTTTTAATTAAAACATAATTGATTACTTAATATTGGAGTCTTCCCCAATTCGACATCTATCAATTNTTCAATTTTCACACTTTAAAAATCATTCATTTTTATTATTAAAAACATCAATTGTTATTTCATATTGTTCATGACTATTTAAGTATCTTGTTCTTAAAAAAAAAAGAAAAAAAAAAAAAAAGGAATCTTGAATCAAACAAACTCGTTTATAAACATGTCTAAGACAATTAAACAAAAAACAAATAATTTAAATAAAAAAATAAACAACTAAATAAAACATATATATCATAACCATTAAATATATATATATAACATGTAGCCACATGCAAACTTAATTCGATAATCTTATTAAAAATCAATCTAGGTTTTAATTAAAACATAATTGATTACTTAATATTGGAGTCTTCCCCAATTCGACATCTATCAATTTACATGTAAAATCTTAACAATTAAAAATATATCTTGATCCATGCTAAACATGCATGTTTTCATAGATTCCACATAACAATTATTGCATATAGTCACAAGAACGTTTACATAAACACATAAACATGTTTCTTAGGGTTTCTAATCAAATTAAACATCAAAATCAAAAAACCATAAAATTTTAAAAAAATCGATTCATAAAAAAAAATTAGGTTTTTGATTTTTATAAACCCTAAATCTAAACATGCACAAAACCAAACAAAATTCGTTTTTTTATGTGTTTTGGTAATTAATTACACTTTATAACGGCTCATGATGCCACTGTCGAAATTTTATACTTATGTCATACATATATAAATAAAAGCATCAAGTAAGCATAGCGGAAGCAATTAGGATCATATAATGCATAATTAATTAACCAAACATAAAAGTAAACGTACCTTTGATTCTAGCTCGAACAAGAATCAATTAGAACAACTCTTCAAATCAAGAACCCTAATTAGGGTTTATGTGGATTATAAGAATTACCCCTTACCGTTTTTTTGTAATTCAATCCAAGAATCAAACAATAGTGTGTTTGATTCACGTTCTTGTACACACGTACTACTTCAAGTAAATAAAACAATTGCAAAAATTGAATCCCTAGGGTTAGGGATTAGTTTGATCGAGTTTTGGAGAAAAGAAGGAGAGAAAACACCAAGTTAATGTGTACAAGAGATAAGAAAACAATTAACCTTGGGTTTGTATATATAGTGTGAGATTACTTGGAGTCCAAGGCACAAAGGAGGTGCCCCCTTTGTCTTGGCCAATCGGTTTGGGATCCCTAAAGGGATTCCGGAACCTTCTTGACTTTCCAATAATTCACACAATAAACTTTCCTTATTTTTGTCTAACGGTCGTTAGTCAATTCCGTTAAATACTAACGGTCGTTACTCGTATTGTGTTTATTAATAATTATACATAACATTTATAAATAATTATTCATTTACTCTTCATACGTAAAGTGTGCAATCCCGTGATCTCNGTCTAACGGTCGTTAGTCAATTCCGTTAAATACTAACGGTCGTTACTCGTATTGTGTTTATTAATAATTATATATAACATTTATAAATAATTATTCATTTACTCTTCATACGTAGAGTGTGCAATCCCGTGATCTCGAGTTCGATCCTAACACACTTTTATCATTTCATGTCTATAAAACTAACAGCTCCCACTTAGACATGTCATGACAAAGTGATCACATTCGGTTAGCGTCTTGCAACACGCCGATGCCTCTTAGTACGAATCGAGTAAGGCTCCTGGAAAACCTTTTAATGATTTATCATTATTATCCTTTTGTTTCTAATACCACGTTAATAAGAATACGTATCAAAGTCATTTCTTAATTAACAATTATGTTTCTCGTTGTTTGTGATTGATCAAGATTACCAAATCATCTGAACATATTCAGGGAAGATCTTGGGTGTGCACACGTAAACATCTTGACAACCCTACGAGGGGCCCAACAGTATTAAACTCCAAAAATTAATTTGAAGGAACAAATTCTGTATTGACTACAAGCAAAACCCACAAACTTTGTAACACTTCTGAAAACAACCCTTATGACTACCAGTTACGTACAACGTTAAGTTGTTCCACAAAAATGCACTACATTCATGACAGTTATCTGGTATCTCAAGTCTGAGGATAACTTCTTAGGATTTACTTAATGACAAGATCCATAAAGTAATTTCATGTAGTTGGGATAAGTCCTATATTCGGTATCATTGAATATCATCTGAAATGTCATGTCTACGCATCAATATACTTTTAAGTATATTATACCAAACTCAGATTTGTCTTAATTTAATAATATTCCCATATTATTAATTGACAACGGACAATTTAAAATAACTTTTATTTATGGATTTAAACATGCAAATATAGGATACAATTTATTATTAATGAAAACAAACGTACCAAGTACTTTAATTCATTGTAAATAATAATTGTTTAACATCCATTATCCAAATACTAAATAGATCAATGCATGATAACTTTAGTTGATGAGTTATATCTCAAGTAATGACATTCATACTTGTTGACAAAACATAAATCATCCAACTTTGATCTATCAGAATTTTGAGAATACTTATTTAAGAATTCAACTAGTGAAGTTCTTGTATGTGCATACTCAACTATTTTGATAATGCCACATAATATTTCATAAAATTTGTGTCATCCTTAATCACTAATTTATTACAATCAAACTTCTAAAACATTTTAAAGTTTAAAGTATTCTTATTCTATAATGTATAATGCAACTATGCTTAATAAGCAAAACTAGTACATATAGCTAAGGATGAAACCCTTACCATGACTAGTATTGAGTGTCATCTCAATTTCATTTAGCATCATTGTATGCAAACAAAAATATGCTCTTTAAAATTCCCGTAAACATTAATATCTATTGTGTAATGTTTGATGCCCTCCAAACATTTAAGTTTGTCAGCTATGACAATTTTCACAACAATTTGAAAAATCGTTCATCTATAGAATCTGGAAGCTATTCCAGGCTGAGGATGTGATTCTATATCCAAACATATTCCTTTAGAATATTCATTACATAAGTTATCTAATAACTTTCAAATAAATATCAATGTTGTCAAATCATCTTGTAATTAAGCATGATACAACAGTAACATGATGTACATGAAAAATCCTTGAATCATACTGTGGAAAACTAGAAGGGGGTTGAATAGTTTACCGCTCTTTAACTTGTTAATATTTGAAAAGCTTTACGTGTAATTAATGATTCTAACTAATTATCAATAATTAATAAGTGAGTATAAAGAAAGAAACGATCAAACCACAACACGATTATTTATCGTAGTTCGGCTACAAGGACTCTTTTTCCTTGCCCTACATCCACGCCCCGAGTTTCCAACTCGAGAGTTTCAAGCACTAGTCAACAAGCTCCTTTCACTGGTGGAGAAACCTTTACAATCGTCGCTTACAATTTATCCGGTACAAAGCTAGATACCGGGTCCTAGTTCAAGGTAGAACCAACCTAACGTCGCCTATCCACTATTTCCGACACTAAGCTAGATGTCGAGTTCTTTTACAAGGGTACAACCACTCCCGTCACACTATGTATTTTAAGACCTAAAATACTAACCGATCACTCTTGAATATACACAATCAAATGAAGTATAAACTACACTAAGTTTATACGAAGCTAAGCTAACAAGTCTTGCAACGTTGAGTTGAATACTTGTAACTTCTTGGATGAACTTGTGAACTTCCTTTCTACATAAGACAATCACACAAGTGAGTAGCTACTGAGTTAGATGAGTGTATATGTGTAAATTATGACCCTAAGTGATGGGTGATTTCTTGCAAGTGGTTTGTATTTATACCCAAACAATCCAGCAGCCTGGCGGATACGGCGGAACCAAAGAACGGGTTCCGCCCGTATACCCCCAGGGTTCCACCAGGTCTGACAGGTAAACTTGCAAGAAATC
Source organism: Artemisia annua (assembly GCA_014162995.1). Taxonomy (NCBI): domain Eukaryota; kingdom Viridiplantae; phylum Streptophyta; class Magnoliopsida; order Asterales; family Asteraceae; genus Artemisia; species Artemisia annua. Next base: position 6,622 of record LBNU01016724.1, on the reverse strand, counting down.
TTTCCATATCAAGCAATGTCACATCAAGTTACTTCTAGTCAAACACACAATAGAGAAAGTTGGAATCCTTCCAAAATGTGTAAGAAGTCTTATGGAGAGTCAAACACACAATCTTTCCATAAATGCATATGATGTGATGTTTACATTTTCTATATTAAGAAATATAACAATGTTATGTTTAATATGAAATGTAAAGTCTAGTTATTCAAGGCTTAAAACTCAAAAGATGTTTTACTATAAACTAAAGTTTATACTTTGTCATTAACAAAACTTAGCAAAGATCGTAAAATATAAATAACGTTTTTAGGCGATATTTGTAATAACAATCTCCCCCTTCTTGTTGATGACAAAACATAAACTTTATTTATAAGTAAGCCACTAGTTTTAGTGTTTAAGTCTTATAAAGTTTATATTTAAACTTGTTTTACTAAAATGATGTGGTATGCAAGAGTTAGGGATGAGAACAAGTTTAATATAAATTCTCCCCCTTTTTGTCGAAACAAAAAGAAGAGTTGCAAAGTGGAATGATGCAAGTGCTCCCCCTTGGACAATACTCCCCCTAAATGGAGTGCCAAGGTAGGAGACATGGATTTTGAACCTACAAAGTAAAAAATTAGTTGTGGCACAAGATAAGTTTAGAACAAGTCATGAAAAATCCTTTTTGTCGAAACCAAAAGAAGAGTTGCATGGCCGAATAATGCACTTCCCATGCTCCCCCTTGAATATTACTCCACTAAATTGGAGTAACAAGGAAGGAATGCATGGATTTTTATCCTGCAAAAAGAAAGTTAGTGTGTAAAACACAAGATATATATGTTACTATAGCAAGGTATAGTACAACCACAATGCCTAAATGGTCAACAAACAATGCATACTTCATAGTAGAATGAAATTCATTTCATGTAAAATTTGACTTTTAGAAAGTCAAAGACAAGAAATGAGGTGGATAACATCCTACCAAAAATAAAAAGAAACTAAGAACATAAAATCCTACTTCTATAAAAGGAAAAACATCACATTCGTTAATGAGAAACATCCACCTAGGACATGTTCTAAGGTTGGTGATGATGAGAACGAGTGTTGGAGGATGAAGCGGGTTTTATTTTTGAAAATGGTGGAGGTGAAATACTAGTGGTTTGTTTGCGCTAATATGGATGAGATCTTATTATCATTGGATTACTTAATGATGCACTAAACATGAGGTTGGTGAGACATGACATTTAGACGTTCCAAAATGTGGTTTAGAATAAACCTCATTTCATAGGTTAGCTCATGGATGTCCCTTTGGCACCCTTCACTAATGTGAGCAGTTCTCTCACAATGTCCGCAATCATGGCGGGGAAAGTTTGGTGGAAGAGGGATTTCATTTGTTGGTGGTGGATTATTTGTGCTTGATGGAGCATGCGTGGATGGTTGAGAGGTATTTTTATTTCCTATACTCGATGAGTTTGGAGATGTGGCCCATATGGATGTATTTATTTCCTCATGAGAAGGAAATATTGAATCAAAGTGTTGGGAAGGCTCTTGTGGTGGTTGTTGTTGTTGAGCATAATGGCGGAAGCTTGGTTCTCCGTCAAGAGGACCATGAATGTATTTGTAGATGGGGTGAAACACAAATGATTGTGGTTGTGTATGACCTTGATCTTGTGGAAAGATTGAGGGTCTAGCATAGCGGTAAGCCAAACTCTCTATCAATGATGGTTGATGAGGTTCATGATCCAATGACTCATTTGGTTGAATCATTGGTTGTTGTTGGGTTTTCATTTGGGCAATGGTGTCAAAAGAGTGACAATGATGGAGGGTTTGATGATCTAGGTGATAGGTCTTCTAGAGTTTCCAAATATGGTAGTGGTGATGTTGGTGGTGTATGGAAAAGTTCCATTGGTGTAAGTGTTGGTGATTGAGGTGATAGAGTTTTTGATGGTTGAGTTTGTTGCGAAGGTGATGTTGAATCACTTGATGTTCTAGTTGGTGGCGGAATAATAACTATGTTGGTATTGCAATGCTTTGGAGAGGGTGTTGGAGTAGCAAGATTGAGCAAATCTTGTATAGTGATCACATTGGTATTGCAAGGTTTTGAGGATGGTGTTGGAGTAGCAAGGTTGAGGATATCTTGGATAGGTGAAGAAATGTCAAGAGATGAATCACTTGATGATGATGAGCTTGGTTTGATGGTTTTGTTGAAGCAACAAGGTTTTACACTAATCCTAGCGGCTTTTTTAATGGATCTTGATGATTCGGATGAGGTGTTGGATTTAGTCATCTCAAATTTTTGGTTAGCTAGAATTTTGGGATTGAGAGAAGTAATGGTGTTGGTGTGAATTTGGGGTGTTCTAAGGTGGTCAAATTTATAGGGAGAACATGTCATGGAAAGGAGTGTTTGGATTTGATGTGTTTCATACAAATTTGAAGATTCCTAATCATTTGGAAGATTTCCAAGAACTTGTCAAGTCATTGGAAGTTAATCCAATGAAGTTGGGTGGAGTGAAAGACTAACTTATGCACTCAATGCTATGTGATCATGGGAAGTGATTTGGTTAAGAATGTTCTAAGGATTTCAAGGATCCTTTTTAAGGGTTCCTTGGGTTAGTTATGGTTGAATTTGAATTTTGGCGGGAAGAGGCTTCCTATTGGTTCTAGTGAGTAAAAAGGTTCCTAATGTGTTTGTTGGAGTTTAGGAAAGATGTTCCTCACTAAAGAAAATGATTTGGTGTTAAAAAGGGTGAAATTTATAAAACAAATTTTTGTAGGTGTCTAGCGGAACCCTAAGACATCAAGGGCGGAACCCGTGTGAGGGTTCCGTCTGATCCGTTGGGCCAAAACTGGGTTACCCAGATTTTTGCACTGGCGGAACCCTGTCTAAGGTTCCGCCAGATCCGCCAGACCCCAAAAAGTAGACAGTCCGCGATTTTAACCGTCGAGACGAATTTCAAATTTTCCAAAAATTCCTAAAAACAAAAATTTATCCAATATCTGATTAGGAAATGCAAAAAATGGACATGGAAACACTCTTACCATTAGACTTTGACGGGGGGCTAGCGATTTTCACTATACTTAGTGAAATTTTCCATAAGCATGAAAATTTGACAAACATCTTAAATGTCGTCAATCTGCATAATAGTTAATACAAAACATTGTCCGAATATAATAATAGAGCATAGAAGTACATAGCAACACAAAACACATAGCTTAATCAATACAAAGCTCTAAAAGCTACATAATGCCAAACGCTCCTTAAACAAACATCTCACAACCGGTCTATCTTCTTCGTGAGCTTTCCTAGGTACCTCCCAAAGCACTTGAATATTCATTTGGTTTTCTTGAACTCTTCGGATGCATTGCTAATAGCGGGAAGTTCTTGAAGGTAGTCTAAAGGGGGTAGCTTAGAGTTAGGAAGATTTTCGTTATCGCTCATGTCGGATGATGATGATGATGGTGAAGGAGAGCGAGTACGCTTGCCCTTAACTTTGAAGACTCTCTTATCACTTAGGGGGACGAATATGTGAGGAATGAGATTGTAATCAAGGCAAATTCCCTTATTGTTAGGAGGAATGGGTGAGATTGCTCTAAAGAGGCGGGTGAGAAGCATTCCATAAGGGAGAGCGCTTGTTCCAACTAAGGATATGTCAGCCATTCTTTTGGCTAAGTAATAAGCTAAGTTAAAGGGTTGGCCAGTGGAGATGCTAAAGAGCATGTAGCTAAGACATGTGTTGACATGATCTCTATTTCCTATGGAACTTATGACGTTGGATCTAAGAATTTCTTCCCATTTCTTAAATTGTGGTTTAAACCCATTGAGCTCCATACCAAAAGGGTCCTTATTTACCTCATTCCCCGAACGATTCTTCCTAGTGGTTGAGGTCCTAACAAAGAGATGCTCACGAATTTCTTCCTTATTAGCAAGAGGGGTGTCGTATGGATGATAACGTGATAACATCAAATTTACCCCCAATCTAAGTGTTAATTTCCCCCTTAAAATGCTCATCTTTTCTACTTATATGAAGAATATATACTCTTATTTCTTCCTATTTTGGTTTCAGGGTAAACATGAGTAAAAGTACGTTATTGACGATTTATTGGCTAAAAAGTGGGAATTAAGCTTAAAGTTACATTGAAGACACAAACACTGCGGTCTAGTTAAATGATGATACTACACCGTTAGAAGATTTACCCCATTCAGTAAAGACTACGCCGTAGCAAGCTAATTAGCTATGGCGTAACAGAGATAACAACAGGATACGCCGTAGTTATTAGTTGGATTACGGCGTAATATTGAAGATATAAGCTCTACGCCCATAGTTAGTAATTGGACTACGGCGTAGGAAAGATTTTATGAAGGCTACGCCCGTAGTTAGTAGACTACGGCGTAGGAAGGATTTTCTGAAGACTACGCCCGTAACAAGTCATTGAGTTACGGCATAGGGGATATTTTATGAAGGCTACGAGGTAATTAGTAATGGGACTACGCCGTAGAGATATCAACGAAGTGGATAAGTATTGACAGACGAAGAGTTACGGCGTAACATGATTAATTAGTTAAGCCGTAATTAATTGTTTGGGCGCGAAGGAGTTGAAGTCAAGGGACTATAAGCGACAAGTTAAAAGTATATTTATTTATTTCAAGGACTAAAGATTATATGAGCAAGAGCGATCGAGGGCCTTTTGTATACATATGTCATGAAGTTTCATAACATATTTACATATGTATACGTATGATTATAAGAGAAATAAAGCACAAGGACCTAAAATGAAACATGCGGAACGATGAGGGACCTAATGTCAACACATGGCTTAAGTATTACATTATAAATAATCCTACCATTCGTAGGTTATTTTCATCTTTTCGAGTTTTAAGGTTCCTGTGGGGCTACGCCATAAAGGAGGAAGGAAGACATCAAGTGTGGTGCGTAGCTTTTAGGGGCAAATCCTCCGGGGTTTGCCCCGGTATTCGACCAGGGGATCAAGAGCATTAATCTAGCACGATATGTAATCACTTTTCGACATTAATTATTTTATCCAGTTTCATTATTATTGATCGCAATTGTGATTCTGCTTGTTTATTGATTGTCGTGATGCCTTTCATGTTTTATTTAATTGCTGTTGTCGTTTAATTAATCAACTACGCCGTAGTTGTTTATTGAGCTACGGCGTAGTCATTTATTTGACTACGGCGTAGCAATATATTTAATTACGGCGTAGCCTTTAATTAATCGTTTGATAATTAATCGTTATTGACTTGTAATTTATTATTAGTCAATTTATTATTTGATCTTAATTAGTTTATTATAAGTTTTATTTGTATACTTTCATGGCGAGGCTTGGGACACTCTAGTTCCCGTAGTGTTTAGCATTGGTTGTTCCTTAGAGGCTTGTGGAATTAACTCTAGGAAGTAAGCCGCTAAGGATGTGACTTGGTAAGAGTTAAGTGCCAACCGTAATCGTCTTCCCTTACCATACATGTGCGAATTAACCCTAGGACCACCTATCAATGCTAGACACTTAACGGAGTTAGAGGGGTGTAAGATCTGACCATGCCGCATTCGTTAGTCTTGTCCATGTTAGTAGAGGCACTTAATGACTCTTACATCTTCGTACCGATAAACCCAATGCTTTACAATATCTTTGGGTAGGACAAGGTGTAAGATAGATCTAGGCGAATTTGACCATCTGACCCGATATGAATATTGAATCCCCGAATGAAACAATAGTAAACACCATTATCTTTTTAACGGTTTGAGAATTAGATCTTAATTATCATCCCTTAGTTGTTTGCCATTAATTACTTACCATTAGCTGTTTGCCATTGTTTGCTTGCCATAGGAACCACTCCAATTGATCATTAATAAAATATATTATAAAAAAACCCCCTTTAATACGTGACAATCGTTCTAATTAGACAACTAGAAATCAACCGTTCTTGGGACGACCTCGGTCTTACCATTTCCACACTACACATGACCGGGTACACTGTGTTAGAATTTTATAATTTATGACAATCATAAATAATTACTAATAAAGAGTAGCACATAATAGCGGAAGCAAAGGATCAAGTATAACATATAAATAGTTAACTAAAACGTAAATAGAAAACGTACCGTATGCGATTCTTGATTAGGGATGAATAATAGATGAACCCTAATTAGGGTTTATTTAGATCTATGAATAACCCCTTACCTTTTTGTTATTCGATCTCTTGATAACAACAATAGCGTGTTGTTACCTCGTTCTTGTACACACAAATTAATCACGAATTAAAGGTTTTGCAAGAAACAAGAACACAATATTTTTTCTTATGAAAAAATCGATCCAAGGAACCCTTGGAACCCTTGGACGATCGTTTGAAGCAAAGAAAAAGAGAAGGAAGAGTTTAGGGATTATTGTGTGTAAAGAGATGTATAAAACCTAAAAAATTCCAATTGTATTTATAGGCTTAGATATCTTGGAGTCCAAGTTTGACAAGGATTGGATCTCCCCACTCCTTGGCCGATCGGTTCTCAACTCAAGAGGGTGTTCCGGATCCTTCTTGACTTCCCAAATATTACTCAATAATACTTTCCTTATTTTCGTCTAACGGTCGTTAGCCATTTAACGATAAACACTAACGATCGTTAAGTACTTGTGT
>LBNU01016723.1:0-32654 GCA_014162995.1 Artemisia annua | reverse complement strand
TGTTGTTGTTGTTGATTGTAGAAGTAAAATGGAGGTTGAGACATTTTGATTGATTATGCTTGAATGGATCTTTAAAGGATAAGATGTAGGTTGTTGTTGTAGATTAGTTGTGAGAGTTGAAACGGAATCCAAAACTTGCAAATAAACTTTCCCTTACTCGCAGAAAACTAATACTCGCAAGAATACTTATGGCCTTACTCGCAAGAACAATAATTTTTTATGATACTCGCAAGCTGACGTTCTTACTCGCAACCTTGTGATACTCGCAATCTTATGATACTCGCAATCCTTATGATACTCGCAAGAAAAAATTAAACTCGCAAAAGATTGGGTTTAATACTCGCAAGATTGATATCCTTACAGGCTTACTCGCCAAACCAATGATACTAGCAACTCAATATAAGAACTGATACTCGCAAAACCAATGATACTCGCAAGCCTTTACCTGATACTCGCAGAAACCCAAAAAAAACTCTTACTCGCAAATACCTAATATTCTTACTCACAGAAACCACAAAAAAAACGTACTGTCCAATTTTTTTCAAAAGAAACGAGTATAACCTTAGAGTATTTCGTGTACTAATGACTTTAAAACCTTTACTACAATAAGATATGAATCTAACGAGTACAAAATAAGATTAAACGAGCCTAAACACTAACCAAATGAGATCAAAACAACCCAAACTAATCTAAAAACAACCTTTAATATCCCTAGGCGAATGATACCACTTGTTAGGTCACCATGTTATAGCATAAACAACCAAAGATACTTGAATGAATAAGAAACAAGAATGGAGAAGAAGAAGATGGAATAATATGGAAGGAACTCTAATATATTTGATATGATAAACTTTGTATTACTTGAGAACCAACAAGCCCTAATGAGGGCATACACATTGTTTAAATAGGAAGTCCAAGAGACACTAGAGGCTTCTACTATTTTACACTATTAGTCCTTGAACTTCCATATGTTGTCACATTACATAATAAACTTTCATATCAAAATGATTAAATGTAAAACATACTAAGTCTAATATAGCAACCTATTATAAACTAATGACCGACACTTTGATGACGTGAAACGTGTTCCTAACATTATGTTGGCAGCATAATACAATAGTAGGGAGCTTCATATGAGGAGTTATACTTTTGGATTACGATGGCCCGAACGGTGTTATGTTATATATAGAAATCCTAAGAGTAATTAGTTATGAAAACCTATACTAAGACTTGACATACACACACCTACACTACCTTCAGGATACGTGAGTAAGCTGTCTAAACCCCTACCCTACTTACCTAAGACCCAGGTAAGTTTCGTAGCCTCACACTTTTTAAATACTTTACAAACCCTGTGAGGGGGATACTTTCTGTAAGACCTTGTATATATCAACTCTATCACTAATCTAAGAGCTTAGATTGGTGACTTAAGATATATATATGTATGTCGAATGGTATAGTGAAGAGAAAGAGATGAAGAGAACTTGTATTCAACTTTAGAGAGAAACACACATATATTCCTTTTACTCCGTAAATAGTCTCTTTTATACTTCCAAGCATAAGCCATATGGGCTTTGCCATGGCCTTGTTCATGAAGTAGATTGGTCTTGTTTACAATGTAATTAAATGGACTAGCTTATCATGACTAATAACATATTAGCTTAGCCCAATCCACGATCCCGTTAACTATTCTAATGTATATTGTACGACACATTACAAAGTTCCTAATTTAGCATGACCATCACTTTATTATACAATTCTTTAATGAGGCTCCACGAGATTAGGTCTTTGTCTTCTTTGTCTTTGAACATTGTGTGTCGTTGTAGAATAGTCTTTAGTCTTTGTTCCTTCATGCTTTGTGATATTTGATGAATGACTTTTCTATGTTCTTTGTTCTTTGTTGTAGTGGATTCATCTGCCTTTTGTCACATCTTTATCTTAGGAGGTTAGATGCCTTTCCAAGATGCTCATACGTCTTTAGTCTTTGTCATACATACATTTGTTGTTCCCATTCTTTCACTTTGATCTTTGTCACTTTACTTTGTAGATTCTTCTTTTTGGCGTAGAATCTTTCTTTGACTGTTGCTGTCCTTTGATCTTTGTGAGAACTTTCCTTTGACTTTTTGATGTATGTATGAGCATGTGGAAACTAGCATGGTGGTTGTACCTAAATAAAACAGTTAGCAATAAACATCCGTTACTTACAGGTTCGGAATTAGAGATTGTCAACAGCATAGTGTGAAGACTCCTTCTAACCCTTACCAAGGCCGTTCCCAAATCGGATACCCTCGAGAGAGCTTACAAGATCTACCTAAGTAAATCAACGATTGGGTGAGTCGCTGGAGATCACCCCACGACTGTAGACCGTTTAATACCACCGAGAACACTAAGCGTAACCTACAAGAGATAACCGAAGTGACCTGCTGTCAGGGCTGTTTGATGTTGACCCTGGCAGGAGTTTCCATTCAATCATTGAGAATCACATTGTGAATCCTCTCATAAATGTTCTGGCAGATTGCCAAGATCTGCTTAGGACTCTAAAGTTTACATCTGGTGTTCTTAATGTTGAACAACCAGTGTAGCAGTATCATGTGTTCCTATGAGATCTTTTGATGAATCTCGGGGCTCTAGACTCAATAAGTGCACATTTAGTAGTCGTCGGAGGCATGGAGTAGAGGGCCTCCTTTTCAATATCAACACATCTCGGAGTGAGAGGTCGATAGATTATGCAAGGTTCTTCGTGAGAATGAAACAAGTACCTTTTGAGAGATACCCGAGTGGCTAGAAGGTTAAGTGCAGTGCATCACTAGGTCCATGACGTCTTGTCTTCAATACCGGTGTCACCTTAGTAACAACCAGTAGCATATGAGTTGAACCCGGTGTCTGCCCTAAACTTGAACATATGGAGGGCTATTTCTTTTCACCCTTTTATCTCTTTTCTTTTTAATTCTTCAACCCTTTCTTTCCCTTTCATTATTTACTCCTTTTTTCAAATCATACCTAAGGACTTCTAATTCTAATCTATTGGAATTGTCCTTGGGTAGATCCCTCCGACTCTGGCGGATCATTGGACATAAACCTAACATTAATCACCTTATTACTCAATGATTATCCTAGGTTTATTGATCACATACCATAAAACCTTTTGTAAAATCTCTCAAAGTGTTTATGATTATAAAACACATTTTTGTTAACACATTGAGAGTTTTGCAATTTTTGAAATACTCCCCCTTCACATGTGCTCATGAGTTTTTAACATAAATTTGCACATGTTGGGTAGAGTTTGCAGTTTTGAATTGATCGACTTTCAGTGAACAAGAACGATTCGAGACACGTTTACATCACTAGTTAGACTAGCTTGAAATTATTACCCGGCCTGGTCAAGTCCAAAGGGACTTTCTCGAATTGGGACTTTTCTACTTGGACAAAACCCTTTTCGAGACACGTTTACGTCGCTAGTTAAAGAAATACATTATCAGCTTTTAGGTGACAACTAGCTCTAATAACTAACGTGAAGTTATTACCTGTCGAGGATAAGTCTTTTCGATTACTAACATTTTGTTTTCGTCAATTCATGGGTCAATTCTGAGTCTAGCTATTTCGAGATTCTTCCACAATCTTTAATCATTTTTTATCACATTTTAATCACGTCTTATCCCCCTCAAAAATAGCATATCGTGATATTTTTGATATCAACTGATTAGTAGTAAAAGCTTTTGGAGAGATAGGCAGATTTGTTTTTGCATGAAATCGGATCATTTTTCTTATGAATTTTATACTCCTCCTTAAAGAAAGCATAATTTTAAACATAGATTTTAAAATCAATTTTAAGGGTTTTGAGGGAGTTTTCTTTTTGAAATGCGAGTTATGTACTGAAATGTACACAAGTCTTTTTGTGAAAACGAGGTTTTGCTTGAAATCTTTTCGTTTGTTTATACTCGAACTTTTTGAAAAAGATTTCAGTTTTGAACGTTCGAGTCCTGATCTGAAATAATCAGAAGTCATCATTGAAGCCCGGGTTTCGTACTGAAGTATACAAAAGCCATTTTTTAAGAAAAATTAAAGAAACGACATGTTTTAGAAAACATTTAAATGAACTCCCTGTTAGGTCACCATATTGTAAACACAAGTATTGATATGATAGAAATAAGATGAGAAATAGAGTTTGGTTGATTAGATCAAATGAGAAGAATAAAAGTGCAAGAGTTTCTTTATGTAATGAAATAACCAACAAGTTACATGTTAACACAAGAGTCCTATTTATAGGTGAATAGTAGGGCAACGCTCCTCTCTTCCCTATCTTGTTCTATTCGTGGGCTTTTAGGCCCATTGGACTATTCTTGGACTCTAAATGATTACATGAATAACTTAGATAAACTAGCAACCTATTACATATTCTGAAATAACCGAGACTTGATAAACGTTGATAAACTTAGGTCCTAACAATCTCCCCCTAAGGATCGGTTATGAAGGAGTGATATTCGTCACGGTCATTTGAGGTTGCTTGACGTCTTTGTCTTCTGACTTTAGTTGTTAACTTTCATAGCTTTAGACGTCTTCAAAAATGATTAGTAGAAATGATTCATTGTTCTTTGTTCTTTATCTTTGCTGATGAGATAGTGATCACATGATGTGGTAATCTGCCATTCGTCACTCTCTTAGACTCCAGTGGATCTGCGTCTTTCCGACATGCTCATATATCTTTGACGTTTGAAACTTTCATTCGTGAGTAGCTCTCTTTTCATTGATGAAGATTCTTAGTGTTGACGTAGAATCCTTCTTTGAACGTTGCTTTGCTTTAGATCGTTTATCTTTATTACTTTGAAGATTCATTAGGCATGGAATCTATCTTTGACTTAAATGTTGCTTTGATCTTTCATGAGATCTTTCATATTTGTTGAGATGCAAGTATGAGCATGTGGAAGCTGGTGTTCAGGATGGTTGTTGTACCTGGATTGAAACAGTTAGCAATAATACATCCGGTACTTACAGGTTCGGAATTAGAATTTGTCAACAGCATAGTGTGAAGACTCCTTCTAATCCTTACCAAGGCCGTTCCTAATCGGATACCCCCTAGAGGGCTTACACAGACATACATACGTACACCCACGATTAGGTGAGTCGCTGGATATCACCCCACGACTGTAGACCGTTTGAAACCATCGAACACACTAAGCGTAATCCACAAGGAATCGTCGAAGTGACCTGCTGTCGGGGCTGTTTGATGTTGACCCTGGCAGGATTTCCATTCAATCATTCGAGAAATACATAAGTAAATCCCTCATAAACGTTCAGGGCAGATTGCTAAGATCTGCGAAGGACTCGATAATTTACACTCAGTGTCCAATGATGCAAGACACTTAGTGTAGAAGAATTGTGTGTTCCTAAGAGATCTTTTAATGTTATCTCGTGGCTCTAGACTTGATGAGTGCACATTTGGTTTCCTATGCGGAGGCATGGANCGAGAAATACATAAGTAAATCCCTCATAAATGTTCAAGGCAGATTGCTAAGATCTGCGAAGGACTCGATAATTTACACTCAGTGTCCAATGATGCAAGACACTTAGTGTAGAAGAATTGTGTGTTCCTAAGAGATCTTTTAATGTTATCTCGTGGCTCTAGACTTGATGAGTGCACATTTGGTTTCCTATGCGGAGGCATGGAGCAGAGGGCCTCCTGTTTCAATATCAACCATCTCTAATAGATGATCGAAAGATTACACTGGTTCCCCGTGAGAATGAAACAAACATCTTTTGAGAGATGCCTGAGTGGCTAAGAAGGTTTAGGTGCATTGCGTCACTGGGTCCATGACATCTTTATCTTCAATACCGGTGTCGCCTTAGCAACGACCAGTAGCATATGAATTGAACCCGGTGTCTGACCTAAGGTTGATAAAATGGAGGGCTATTTCTTTTCACCCTTTTCATTCATTTTCTTTTTAATCTTCAACCCCTTCTTTCTCCTTTCATTCTTTTCTCCTTTTGTTATATCATACCTAAGGACTTCTAATTTCTAACTATTGGTGATGTCCTTTGGTAGATCCCTCCGGTTCTGGCGGATCATAGGACGGTTATTCCTATCTTTAGTCACCTTGTAACTCCATAACTATCCTATTGATGCCTTTGAACCAAATCAGTGAAAATCTCTCAAAGTGTTTATGATTATAACATTTTTGTTAACACTTTGAGGTTTTGGATTTCTAATGAAAGACTCCCCCTCCACATATGCTTATGAATGTTTTCAGAAATTTGCATATGCGGGAAGAGTTGGCACTTTTGAATTGATCCACTTTTAATAGACATGTACCCGAGGGACACGTTTACGTTGCTTAGTTAAAGGGATGCATTATCAGTTTTTAGGTGATAAGTAGCCCATAACTAACTTGAAGTTGTTAACATTCCTAAAAGGAAGTTAGACCCGTCAAAGTAAACATCTAGAAAGAGTTTCTCGAAACGGTACTTTCTACTCAGATAAATCCTTTCGAATACTAACTTTTGTTATTTCGTCAATTCGCGGGTCAATTCTGAGTCGAGCTCGCACAAGATAAGGCTTTACTCATCATATTTTAATCACTTTTCTTCTTCTCCCCCTCAAAAATAGCATATCAAATGTTGTTTTTGTAAACGTTTTGATTAAAATATGCCTTTTTGAGTCTTATGAGGAGAGATCAACAAGATTTTAAGATTTAAGAATGATGTTTGACATCAAGTACTCCGCCTCAACAAGTGATTACTTATTGAGGTGTAATACTTGTCTTTTGAGCAGAATTGAGTAATACTGAAAGGTTTGATAAATTCTACTCAAAAGTAAGAAGCTTTCGCTCCTTATATGAGGATTGTGGCACTGATGCGTACCACAGGGTCCATTAAGTACAAATGCGGGTTGTACACTGTTATGTGTGCACAAGCCGTAGTAATTACAAATCAATTCAAATAAATCAAAATATTGAAATGTTGGTACCGGAAGAATGTAAGCTGAAGTTCATCATTCGGCTATGCATCAAAGTCTGTGAACTGTGGATCAGGTCGTCTAAAAGTCAAGACTGGAAATGAAGGATGAACACCAATGTAGCTTTCCATCCTTCTGATCTGTTGACGACGGTACAGCCTTTCTTCAATGGTATGGACAAAGTTGCTTATCATTCTGCGTCCATTATCTTTCCACCTTGTTTCTCGACCGTCTTTCAACCTCTTCTTCTCATCATCCAACCTTTCTGCCAACCCATCACGAACTCTTTGAAGTGTCTCGTCACAAAACTTCTGAATTTCATCGAATCTCATAAGACGAAGTTGATTCTTCTTGTTGAGGTAGATGATTCCAAACGATGGTTGTTGCACGAGAGTGTATTGTGAAAGCTCTAGAATTCCAGGAAATATGAGTTGTGGTTTGGTGAGGTTGATGTTGTTTTGATAACTTTCCACGCCTAGTTGAAGATCTTCCACCCTTTCTTGAACTATTAACCGTCTGATGTAGAGAAGTAGAGACGCGATGAAGTTGTATTGAGTTTCCCTTGGGAAGTTAAGCATTTTTCTTTGAAGTTTCTCCAAATACATGTCTTCGATGTCATTCAGGTTCAAATCTGGGAAGTCTACTTCACAAAACTTGTACTTCTTCTCGTCCAGTCTCTTGACGATGATTTCTTTCAAGAACGTGTAGTTGAATCTTTTATCTTCCATGATTTCCATGATTGCAATGACACGAAGCGGTTGCTTCACAATTTCACTTGACTTGAGATGTAATCTGTGGGTGTAGCCGAGTTTTTGTTTCTCAGGCCAATGTTGAATACCGAGAAGAGCATCCCTATTGTAAGTGACAACTAATTTGCTGAAAATTGGAGTAGTCTCTTCAATGTCTGGTAATTCGTATCTGGCAGCTGGAACGGAAATCGTTAGTGAAGATGCGTATCGTTCCTTGGAAGTTTCGTGAGCGTGTTGAAGGTATCTGAGGTCATTGTTGAAGAAGTGTCGGTATGGAATCTTGGGTTTCTCAGGAAAGCCTAGAAGAGGCAATGGTTTTGTCCAGTTAGTGAAGTAGGGAGTTTTGTCTTTCTTTTCTGTGTCGATGTTGGATTCAGGGTTGAGCCAGTCGAACGTGCCAGAAAGTGCGCAGGCAATGTTCTCCATGTGGTATTCGAGTTCAACTTTATTCCCTGATCTCTTCTTCAGAAAGTCCATAGCTTCACGGTTGATCCTTTTTAGTTCAGCTTTGTCCAACCTTTCAACTTGAAGTTCTGTCATTATACTTTGAGTCATCTGCAAAGTATTTCCAGGCAGTGGTTCTTCCGCTTCAAGTGGTGGTTGTGCTTTGATCATTTCGGTCAGCCAATCAGATTGAGGAGCTTCTTCCACATTTAACCATGAGAAAGGAGTAGACTTCTTTTTCTTCTTCTTTGACTTTATGGATTTCCTTTTTTCTTTGGTCTTTGTAGTCGATGATGGACCAGCATGAAATTCGGGAATTTGTGATTCGGGAATTGATGGTTCGGGTTCTTCCTGAATATCAGTTGGTTGAAGCATAAGTGGCTCTTCTAACTGAGTTGGNATCATCTGCAAGATTTCCAGGCAGTTGGTTCTCGCGTAAGTGTGGTTGTTGCTTGATCATTTCGGTCGCCAATCAGATTGAGGAGCCTTCTTCGCACATTAACATGAGAAGAGAGTAGACTCTTTTCTTCTCTTTCACTTTAATTGATTTTCCTTTTTCTTTGGTCTTTGTAGTCGATGATGGACCAGCATGAAATTCGGGAATTTGTGATTCGGGAATTGATGGTTCGGGTTCTTCCTGAATATCAGTTGGTTGAAGCATAAGTGGCTCTTCTAAGTGAGTTGGACCGGAGCCTGATGCAGGTGCATGTTGCTTTGATGGTGGAGTCTTGGAAGTCTTCTTTGGCTTATGAGAAGACGATGGTCCTTCTGATGTCTTTGATTTCTTGCTTTTGGGATCGTCATCGGGATCGTCATCCTTCCTTTGTCTTTTATGTTTTCCAGCGGCTTCCTTGCATGACTCTTTTGAGGCAATAGTTTGGAGTGCCTCAAACATTGTAGATTCTTCAGGAGTCTTGTCTTCCTTATTTCTGAGCTTAGCAGCTAACAGGGCTTGTAGTTGTTCGGTTGAAAGTTCAGTAGGTGATGGAGGAGCCCTGTCTGTGCGGAGGTAGAAAGGAGTAGACTGAAGCATGCGTTGAATGCTATGCTTTATCCTGGTATTCAACTCTGAACGAATTGGCTCAGGAAGTTCTGACACTGCTGGTTGAGCAATTGCAGCAAGATTTTCATTAAGGTATTCGGCAGTGTATTCATTGATAATCTTGCTCATATCTGCTTGAAGTAGCTTTTGAACCAATCCCGTAGAGTCTTGGAGATCCTTGACTTGAGTATTCAAGGTTTTGACCTGTTTTGAGAGCTTTTGAACTTGGTCTTTAAGGTCTCCATCTTGAGGTTGTGTCTCCTTCTTCGTTTGCCTAGCCATAGCAACAGCTCGTTTGATCCTTTGGGATGCTGTCAAAGATGATTTGCTTCCCTTCTTCCTCCTGATTGATTTGTGTTTTGATGTTTTCTCTGTTGGTGGTGGAGATGAGTGATGTGATGATCATGAAGATGATTCGTGGTCAGGTTGATATGTGCTTTTTTTCACATATCTTTTCATCCATTTCTCGAGTCAAAACAACCAAAAACACTTAAAAACGGTCAAATAATGTCACAAATATCCTTGGAGTGTGTTTTTGCGTGTTTCAGGTACAAAGGATTGAAAACAGACGAAAAACGAGCAAAATATGCAGAATTGTCAAAATCAGTCCCTCAACTTTCAAAAAATGTCAGATTTGGTCCCTGGTGGAATATTTTGGATGAAAAAGTCAACATTAGTCCTTGGGAACTCACAAGTTGTCAAATTTAGCCTTTGGATGAAAAGTTTGAAAAAATTACATTTTGGTCCCTCAAGTTTCAACAATTGGCAAGAATGGTCCCCGGATACTTAATTTTGGAAATATATCATCAAATGGACCTTGGGAAATTATGGAATGACAATAATGATCCTTGGATGAAATTTGGAAAAGTGGCAGAAGTGACCCTTCAAAAGTCAGAAGTTACATTTTTGGTCCTTGTACTTACTAATCAACCAAATGAACCATTTATTTAACTAAAACCTAATCCATCCCATTAATAAACCCACCCTTTTATTACAACCCAACACTAAACTCATCCTTTGGCCCATATCCAACACCAGCCCAACACCCAAACTCATAAAACCCCATTTTTTTATAACCTCCCTAAGTCAAAACACAGTCAAACCCTTCCTCTTCCTCCCCCCGTTTACCCGCCAAACTAAAACCTTCCTCCATAGCCACTACCATGCTACACTCCACCCTCTCCCCAATACCTCAAAAGCACCCCTC
This sequence comes from Artemisia annua, assembly GCA_014162995.1. Taxonomy (NCBI): domain Eukaryota; kingdom Viridiplantae; phylum Streptophyta; class Magnoliopsida; order Asterales; family Asteraceae; genus Artemisia; species Artemisia annua. The sequence goes on along the minus strand of LBNU01016723.1, from coordinate 22,263 downwards.
CTCATCTCCTCCGAGGCAGAAGTCACATGATACCATACCTACCCACATCCACGCTGGCAATCCACGACCTCCAATTAGGCGCCAAATCCAATCAAGAGCTGAGATGAATGGAACTTTAATCTAATGGCTGGGATTTACTCCCAAGAAACACAGAAGTCATTTTAAGCTGTTTATACACACAGAACAAGCACAAATGAGAAAGAAGCCCTAGCTTATTGTCTTAGTATAAATACGTTCTATTGTAAGCCTTTGAGGCATGTTCAGTTATGTTATGTTTTTAGTTTTTATGTAGTTCTTTAATCTCAGTTAACTAGTTCTCATTTTGTAATCTGTTTCAAGTTTAATATAAGTTTCAAAACTTCATTCCAAGCTTTGTTAATCCACATTTTCAATTTCCAGTTTTATTTTAAGTAATTTGCACAAAGTTCGTTTTAGCTTGTTATAGTTTTCATTAGCTTACTAAAGTCCTCAGAAAAGAAAAAAAAAAGAGCAGAAAAGCAGAATCAAAATCTAAGAGTTGCAGGGTAAATGAAGAATGGAGAGGGTTTAGAACTCCATGGGGAGTATAGGTTAATGGTTTTAGTCCTGGTCTGCCTTGTTTGTGCTTGGAAGAACCTGTGAGTCATTTTCATAGTTCTTTCTTTTCTGTCAATATAATTATTTGTGGTTAATTGTTTGTTGATTGTGTTCAATTTAGTTTATTTAATGTTAATGTAAGTTAGTTTAGTATATTTATTCCTTAGAATCTGTCGTGTGCTTTTAAAATTATGAAATCTGTCTCAACTAGGGGTGTTTGGAACAAGCTATTTTGCTAAGCTAATGTTGTTATCTGTGGTACAAATTAGATCAGGTAAGCTACCTAGGGCCTAATTAACTTCAATCAACACTTAACTTGGTCAAATTCACAAAGAAAGTCAAATTACACACAAACTACTTCACAACTTAGCTGTTGAGGGCTGTGGGTACCAAAACTTTGAATTGAGTTTAAGGTTTAGTATAAATAGACTAAGGTAGTTGCACTTAAGTTTAATATAACACCTTTAATAATCTAGGGTCAGTAGAATTTCACAAAAGTCAACCTATGCAAAAATTTCAAAAAGTGAACTTTCTTTGCTGTCAAAAAATGGGACAGGCTTCTAGGGAATTTGTAGGGTGCAATCTAGGTTAGAGATCAGTAGAAATTGTTGTTTTGCAACCCTTGGTGGGTTACCTTTCAAGATCAAAAAGAATATGTGGATTTAGAATCCAGTTTCCCATGGAAATGTGAGCTTGAACATGCCACTTTGATCTAACTGCTGCCCTGCTCCCAGCTTTGTTCTTATTTGATCCGTTTTTCTTTTGAGCATAACTTGCTCATTCTTTGACCAAATCCCCTGATTTCTGTTGTTGTAGAAAGCTCCCTTGGTAGTCTTTAGAGGTTTGTTTTTAGTTTCCACTGTTTTGCTTATTTAATTGTTTATGTGATGCTTTCTTTTTGCTTATTTTGTGCTTGATGCTGTGAGTTCAGTTGAGCTTGTTTAATTTGTTGATTGTTTATCTTTTCTGTTTGATCCAGCTTGTTCATGTTGTTGTTGTTACCATTTCTTGCTGTTGTTGGTCTTGTTGTTGTGAGCTCACAGGCTTATTTTGAGCTTATTGGCTTATTTGGTGACTTGTTTGTTCAAAGTCCATTTTAAAACAAAACACTCCAACTGTGGGCATTTTGAGCTTGCAAAAGCTTGATTTAAGCTTTTTGAAAATTTTGTCTTCACAAAAGTTGATTTGCTTTGTTGTTAAAATGTGTTGCAAAAAGAAAAATTAAAAAAATATAATTTGCAAAAAAGTGCAAGAGGTGGGATTCGAACCCCTGCTCTCTTGAACTCAAAGCCTCACAACACACACTCACAACCAATGTGCCCTTGGGACTTTTTCAGTATTCACTTGCAAAATAAATTCTTTATATAGGCTTTAACTTGTTTTGTGCTTATTAGCTTAAATCTGCTTATTCTAACTTATCCGTAGTGCTTTTTCAAAACTTGTTATTTTTCTTAGATTAGTTTCCACTTAATTTAATTTCCAAAAAAGTTTCAGAATTATTAGCTTTGTAGTTTAATTGTTAGAATTAAATTAGTATTAATTAGTTTTTAATTCATAGTAATTAGGATTTTTATTAAATAATTAATTTTCTTTTTTCCAAAATTTTCTTTTGTCTTTTAGTACGTTAGCAAATTATTTTTAGGCCCGTAGGATTAGTGTAGCAACAAATTTACGTTTTATCTTGCGCACTCACGTTTTATTTTAAGTTAATTTTACGTTTTTAAAATCTAGTTTACATTTTAGGGTTCCCAATGCCTAATGATGTTTTCCGTAGTATCTTAGGTAGTTTTTAAGTTTTCGTTTTCATTCCTTGTTTATAATTCCCATTTTGGTTAAGTTTATTTTATTTTCGTTCGTTAATTGTTAATTCTCGTAAATTTAACGTATCACAAAACCAAACAACCTTTCACATACAAGATTTTAATCTCGAACCTTTCACGATATCTTTCCATTCACACCTCGTTGGGGTACGACCCGGGAAATCACTTCCCGGTCTTAAAAATATCACATTGCACGAGTTTACGAGGTAATCTTTTTCCTAAAAGGTTTACTTGTATTTCTCCACGTCTTGTTGTCCTCACGATAACATTGACCTCACTTTTTTGGTATTTTTGATATATCGTTTTGACACAAAAACACAATGAATCACAGGTTCTGGTGGAGGTGGTGAAGGATCCCTTGGAGGTGTGCTTGAGGGAATCGGAGGATCCTTTGAAAGTGATTGAGAATGTGTGTCGATGAATTGATCGGTGTCAAAGAATTCTTCGTCTTTTTCAGACTCTTCACTTGCTTTCTCTTTCAGTTCTTCTTCCCTTTGAACCTGATCAATGAATTCAGGTGTGATGAACCCAGTTTGCTCCTTCTCAGCATCATCCTCTATAGCTTCCTTTATGATTATGTTCCCTTCTGGATCACGTTGTTCTGTATCAGTCTGTGATGAAGGAGGAACTACAGTGCTTCTTGAGCCACCCTCTTGTGCCTCTATGTTGAGTGGTCGTTGATGAGGCTGGGGATGTTGGAGATTGAGGAGTGCAGCTTCTCTTAGTTCTTTCAAGTGTTGTTTTTCTTCTGCTCTAGGATCGACAATAACGCTTTTTAGTTTGCGTTTGTCGACTACTGGTTCACCAACTGGTTCAGTTCCTTCTTCTTCATCATGTAAATCACCACTAGATTCATTAATGGTGATCCCTCTTCCTTTTCTTTGTTCCTTCTGAGAAGTTTCCTTTCTTATTTGTTTAGCAAGTTCAAGTCCAGGAAATTCTTCTTCATCATCCTGTGCTTTCGATCTTCTTTCAAAGTCTTCTTCGTCATCTGATTCAGAGCCGAAATCAGATTCAGTTTCTGTTTCTGATGATGAAGCTGACGGTTCATCTTGAGGAATCTGTTTTGGAGCAGCTTTCCTCTTTGGTCTGGTGGATGGTTTTGGTACAGTCTTAGGTTGTGGTACTGCTCTTACTTCCTGTCTTGCCACCTCTTCTGCTTCAGGTTCGAACAATGGTAACTGGTTCTTCTTCTTCACCGCTGTGACCAACTTGCCCAGCTTGAAAGGCTTTATCATAAATCTTGAAGTTTGGGTCTTTCGAATCTCTTCATCCAGAAAGTGGTCTGGGATTCTCATTCCTTTCGTCCTTGGAACGAACCTGATGGATTTGACGAAGGAGATCCTGAAGTATTTGTTGTAGATGTCTTTGGGTTCTGTGCGGTCATGCATTCTCTTGATGAAATCAGGTGTTTTCTCACAGAAGTGTTCGATAAGCATCTTTGTGAACCTAACGAATGGAATCACGGTCCTGTCACAGTCAGTCTGAATGTGATGGATCATGTCGCTCATTATGGGTCGGGCGAAGTCAATTGGTGTCATGCTCATCATTCCCCAAAATACTTGCAGGTGCTCCAATCGTGGATGTTCATGACCACTCCTTCTTCCAGCAATAGATCTGACTATCAACATGTAGAATGTTCTCCATGGTTGTGGCAGATATTTGACGTTGAACTTTGAAATTCTGGTGAGTGATTGATTATCTGGAACATCGTATCCTAGATCAATGAAGTAATCCAGGATTTCAAGTTCGGTCAACATAGGATGAAACTCATTGGGTGTCGGTAACATAAGAACGGTTCAAAGAACATCAAGATCTACAGTGTATTCTTGACGATCCTGCGTGACAGTGAAAGAAATATCGTCCAAGTTAGCCCGAGCAGTGTACCAAAACTGATGAATGTAGAAGATTGGTGCTGATGTAGACTTAGTGAGCATAGGTTTGCACGGATGAGCTAGCAGTATGTCCTTGACAATCTTGCATGTATCTTCTGGAATACTGAGTTTGTTGAAGTCAATGCATGGATTGTTTTGGTCAATGATAACGTTGTAGTCTGCTAGGACAATTTCACCAAGTGCGAGTAGTGGTAGAGTTTGTTCTGGGACAGATTCATTGTGTTGAGCCATTGTGTCCTGAAAGTGTCATGTCATGAAATCAAACATCCAGATTTGTTAGTCATTAGTCCGAGTCCATGTTTGATATTCGAAGACATACAAGTTATATGATGCATTTATCGACCAGTTAATTAATATGTGATAAGTGACGGCATTATCAACTAAACATGTATCTCATAAGACTTTAGCAATCAATCATTTAAAGTACAAACGTTTAATGGTTACATGTCCAATAATACACCACAATCACAGGTTAATAAACCTTAGTACATTACACACATTCATGAGGATTCATTCAATATATATGTTTTCGAATAGTTACATTCATTTGAATTCTCAAAAAATTGTGTTATACATGATCTCGAAGATATTACAAACAATGTTCTCTAAAACTATCACTAATGAAGATCTGGATAATTTTTGTGAAAGAAAGATCTCGATAATTTCCATAAGAAAGATTTCGAAAACATTAATGAACAAAAGTTCTTGATAACCCTTTAGCTAAGTTTCTCGATAACATGGTCTGAAAAAGATCTCGAAACTTTTGAAAAGATCTCGATAATTAACGATTTCGAAAAAATCTTAGGTTCTCGAAAACTTCATTGAGATATTTCGAAAGTTTTCCAAAAATTTCTCGATAACCATGGTTAGGAAAAGACCTCGGAAAACTTTTAAAAGATCTCGATAAAGTTTTTGAGAAAATATCTCGAAAACTTTTTCTCGAAAAATTCTTATACAAGAATTTTTGAATTCTTTTGTAGACATACGTTTTCGAAGAATTGTTGAATCCTTGAATGATACCTGATGAAATGTGTATGAATAAACAGTTAGAAACTCATCAAATGTACATACAAAAGATTTCGAAAACGTACAAACCCTAAATATATCGAGAACTTATTTAATGAGGAATCATGTTGTGATATCAATACAACACATCAATTAACACTCAATAGAACACGTTTAATCAGTTTAATTAGACTCATGAACATCACAATGAAAACACCCAATTCAAACATAAACCCTAATTATCTAGAACTTACATATGAAATAATTAGAACAATTAAGTTGCACAAGCATGTTTCAAACACTCAAGCAAGCATATCCTACCATAAACATTCAAGAAAACAACACCCAATCCCAAAAACCCAAATCATACGAAAAACCTAGATTTTGAAATCTATCCAAACGTGTTAGATGTTATGATTAGGTGTTAGGGACATGATTAGATAACGTTTAATAACAAAAGCCCGATGATTTCATAACCTAAAACATATTATCCCCGTACGAATTAAAATATCAAAAACCCTAGAACTACAAATCAAGATTGCGAGAAATCTAGCAATCAAAAACTTAATTGGTTAAAAACCATTCGTTAAAATAGGCCAAAGATCATTTAGAAACTTACGGTTTGAAGATTTCTAGCTCGGATTTGTGTGTTTGATTTTAGCCGTGAGATGTGTAAGGGGTGTGTTTGTTTTTGAATTTTAGTATAATGAAAAAACGTAGGGGTGTGTTTGTTTTAGTTATGTTTTTGAAACATTTTGATAGTTTGGCAACTTTAGTCCCTAGACTTCATGACAAACATTCATACGGTCCAAGGTTTTAACATTTAACGGTTTAATGCATGGACCGTTAACAACAAAGACATATGATGCTAAAAGGAAGTTAAAAAGGTAAAAGAAATGATACGAGGGATAACCTGTGACGTTCCACCACTATAACAAGATAACATCGTAACTTTTTGAAATATGCAAGTACACATGTTTCCACAAGATTTTTGAATTTTGAAGAACATTTTCTCCCCCTCAACACTTGGTATGAAAATTGAGAACTTTTTGATAAACTGAAGTGTTGATGAAGATAGTGTACATGCATTATAAAAGACGAAATAAAATAAAATAAAATAAATAAAAATGAAACATCTTGTTGGTATTTTTTTTAAGATTTTTTTATTTTGTATTTTTGTTTTTGTTAAATATATACAAAAATGATTTTGGTATTTGACTCAGTTAATTGTTTTCAAGAAAAGATTTTAGATCATCTGGAGTCAAACACCGCATACCAATCCGGTGGACCAGTTCAGCGAACCTTGAGGGAGCTAAAGGTTTTGTGAACAAATCTGCCAGTTGGTATTCAGTACCCACAAAATATAACTCTATTGTACCCTTTTCAACATGCTCCTTGATGAAGTGATAACGGAGATCAATGTGCTTAGACTTTGAATGCAGAACCGTGTTGCACGAGATTGCTATCGCACTTTTCGAGTCACAATACATTGGAATCTTGTTGAATAAGTAACCATAGTCCATTAGCTGTGTACGCATCCAAATGACTTGTGCACAACAGGCAGACATGGCAACGTATTCAGCTTCTGTTGACGAAAGTGAGGTGCAATCCTGCTTCTTTGATTGCCAAGACACGAGTTTATCTGCAAGAAACTGCAAACCACCAGAAGTACTTTTGCGTGTATGCATACACCCTGCATGATCAGCGTCTGAAAAAGCTGTTAGTTCAAAACTGGAATCCTTCGGATACCAGATCCCCAAGTTAATGGTTCCCTTTACGTATCGAAGGATTCTCTTAGCCTCATTGAGGTGACGTTCACTAGGAATGGACTGATATCGAGAGCACATAAATACAGCAAATACAATATCCGATCTACTAGCGGTGAGATACATCAGTGACCCAATAATACTACAGTATCTTGTAGGGTCAACTGGTTTCCCATTTGGATCCGCATCTAACTTAGTTGTGTTGGCCATAGGAGTATTGTAAGTATCACAAATGGTCGTTCCATGTTTCTTAATTATCTCAAGAGCATATTTGGACTGATTTAGGAAAATTACATGGGGTGACTGATGAACTTGTAGCCCTAAGAAGAAAATAAGTTCACCCATCATTGACATTTCAAAATTTTGTTTCATTAATCTGGCAAAAGCGTTTGACTACTTTTTGTTTGTAGAACCAAAAATAATGTCATCGACTTATATTTGCACAATTAAAACATCTTCCCCATGTTTTTGAATAAACAAAGTTGGATCTAGTAAACCTTTAGTGAAAGAATTAGCAAGCAAGAAAGCAGTAAGTTTATCATACCACGCCCTGGGGGCTTGTTTGAGACCATAGAGAGCCTTCTTAAGTCGGTAGACATGATTTGGGTGCTCTGGGTCGACAAATCCTTCTGGCTGACTAACGTATACCTCCTCACGTAATTGACCGTTCAGAAATGCAGTTTTCACATCCATTTGATAAACGACCATGATTTTGTGATCAACATATGCTAAAAATATTCGAACAGCTTCGAGTCTAGCCACTGGTGCGAAAGATTCCTCAAAGTCAATTCCTTCCTCCTGAGTATATCCTTTAGCTACTAAACGTGATTTGTTACGAATAACGTTGCCTTCTGCGTCCAACTTGTTTTTCCAAATCCATTTTAGCCCAATGACATAAAACCCATCCGGTCGTTCAACTAATTCCCAGACTTCAAGACATTTGAATTGGTTGAATTCCTCTTGCATTGATTCATACTAGTTGTCATAAGTGAGAGCTTGTTTGATGTTTTTAGGTTCTTCATGACTAACTGTTAGAGCATAAATGCAATGTTCGGTATCAGAGTGAAGTTTCTGTCTAGTCATAACTGGAGCTGTTGGATGACCAATAATGTTGACAATTGGATGGTCACGAGTCCCATGATTTGTTGAAGTGTGAGGGTTATGAAACTGCTGCATATTAGTTGGTTCCAAGTTGCGTGTTGACGACTCAGCAATATCTGAAAGGTTCGGAGTCGGAGCAAACGGATTGAAGAACGCATTTGGATCATAATTTGCAGGTTCGTATACTTGTGGTTGGTTCAGATCTTTAGTTGGGTTGTCGGTGTTAGAAGCGGTTTGTTCTTCTATTGTTGGCGATTCAGTTGGGGGTGCATCAGGTGTTACTATTGTTGTTGTAGTAACCGTTGTATCAGGTACTTGAATATTATCAGGTTGAGCAGCGGAACTAGTGGATACATCTGGTGCACGTGTCTCAAATGAATCATCGAACAAGGGAGAAAACAATGTTTCCAATTCTCGACGAGTTAGTGACAACGGTTCAGCTGAAGAATCTGGAAAGTTTAGACGGTTGGTTGCGGGTCCTAAGCTGTTTTAGACTGAGCATTGCCATGAAGCTGTTGTCATTCAGTTATTTGTGCTCTAGCTTCCCTCCTGAAGAGCTATAGAAGTTGTTGCTTTGTGGATACTTGACTAGCCGTGAGTTCTTGGAGAAGACATGCAGTAGCCATATGACCGACTCCACTTGCAGTTTAAGAAGCACTTAATGATCAGATTCCCTGATGTATTCATTCCCATTAATCCCCAAAATCAACCTTCTTCTGATGATGAGCCAGAGTTGTTCCTGAAGCTTCCTCCATTGTGTGTTAAACCTCTTCCAAACATAACCACCAGAAGTTGAATCTCCCACTGTTTACGGTTTAAAAACTCAACACGGCCATCATTGAATCACAGCTTGATTCCTTGTATTAGACGATGATCGAGACATCGTGGGACTTGTTAAATAAATTTGCTGAAAGCTCTAGCAATGAGTGTATTCCCTGATGTAAGATGTTGAAGTCCTCGTCATCATCACATCATGTGGATTTGGTACAAGGGATCAAAAAATTTTTTGTTGTTTGTGGAAAGGTCAAGTTGTGTGGTTGTGCTTTGATAAGTGGTTAAAGTACGGTGGTTGAGACATGATTGAAAAACTTGGTTTATGGATCTGTAGAAGGTATAGATTTTAAGGCTAATTTCTCGAAAACAATCCCCAATGTGTTTCGATACTTGGTTATTGGATGTTTATCGATAAACTGGTTAAAGTCCAGGTAATCTCGATAAACTGAAGTTTCGATAAAATAAGTAGGATCTCGATAACTCACGTTGTTCTCGATAAGAGGAATTTACTCGAGAAATGTGGAGACAATTTATCGAGATCTTTGTCTCTATGAAGTACTAAGTTATGTTTTCGATTTTCTGAAATGATTTCGATAGATTTCACAAGATTTACGAAAACAAACAATTGATTTCGATATACTGGTGAAATCTCGATAACCTCAGTTCTCGATAACAAGATCGCAAGAGTTTCGAGATTTAACAATAACGAAACTATCCAATATGTCGAAAGTGTTTTCTTTCTTATACAAGAGAGAAAAGCAACTGAGTAACAACAAAAAAACATCTAAGTAAGTAATATCGAATGTCTCGATAAAAGAGGGTTTAGGTCCTCGATAAATTGGTGGTTTGTGTTTCTCGATAAGAAGCAAAAACGCAGATTTTCTTTTGTAAAAAGCAAGCCCTAAAACGTGTTTTTAATCCAAGATCTTGTACAACTGAGCATTAAAATGATGAAATCTTACATGAAAGTTGCAAACTTAACTTTAATCAAATTTGATTAATCTCGATAAAAATACAAAATTAAACGAATCTAAGAAAACTTAAAATTTCGTAACTGTATGTTGTTTTTATTGGTTTTAACACAAGTTTGGTAACAAATGTGATAAAAACACAAAATACATAAGTGCAAAGTTTTTAAGATATACGAGAGGAAAAACAAGTTTTAAGAAGTCGAATGTACAAAAAAGAAAAGCGTTACACCTTCTTTAGCGGTTGATACCACTTATTAGGTCACCATATTAGTAAACACAAGATTCAAATGAAGAATGATATGAGAATTAGACTTGGTGATTAAGGAATCATTGAAGATGAAAGACAAGAGTTTCCTTTAGATATGAATTAACCAACAAATTGTAACTGAGATACATGATGGCCTATTTATAGGAGAGTGATAGGCAACACTCCCTTTCCTTCCCTATTCTTCTAATCATGGGCTTTCAAGGCCATTGGGACACCTTAGACTAAACATTAACATACGAGTAACAAACATAATTAAAATAAAAGTGATAATTCTAGAACCTATTACATTACTGAAATGACGGAAACCTTTGACAGAATAGTGAAAACTAGTTATCCTAACCTTACTGTCGCCGCTGTGAACAAGGAAAAAGCAAACGTGCACGATCTTAGTTCTAAACCAGAACCGGAGTATCGATCTGTTCTTAACTACTTCATATGATTTATGTGCCCAATGCGTAGTACAAACATTCAATGGGAAATGGATACATTCTAGTGATAGTCCGATGACTTTTCCAAATGGACTTGGGTCTACTTTCTTCGAAGCAAAAGATCAAGCTTCCAGTCGATGATAAATCACCTTTCTCACGAAAATCATGTTCAACTTCCAATACAGTCAGAATCTTAAGGACAGACAATGGAACTGAATTCAAGAATCAATTCTTTGTATTTACTTTGAGAAAGTTGTGGATTGAAATATCAACTCATTGCACGACTCCCGAACAAAATGGAGTGTTAAAGACGCAACAGAAACGTTAGTGGAAGCGCCGAACGATAGCTCATTAATGCATCATTACCACGATTACTTTGGCCAGAGCCGTTCCTCTACCGGCATGTTAACCCAATCGTTGTATGATAATAAACGTCACAAAGTCACACCGTATTGAAAGTGTTCACAAACGAAACCTAAACATACAACACTTTCATGTATTTGGTTCTTTAGCTACCCATAATACATGATCGTGATGATTCTTGTAATTTTAAACAAAGGCTGACGTCGGGTATCTTCATTGGATATTGTGAAACTCTAAAGGATTTCGAATCTACAACCGTCGTATATGGAGATTCAGGAGATATTCATGCTAATTCGATGAGCCACAATTATGGCTTCTGAGCTTATTGTTTATTTTGTGTTTTTATCACATATTTGTTACCAAACTTGTGTTAAAAACCATAAGAAACAACAAAGTTACGAAATTTTTAAGTTTCTTAGATTCGTTAATTTTGTACTTTTTATCGAGATTAATCAAATTTTGATAAAAAGTTAAAGTTTGCAACTTTCATTAAGATTTCATCATTTTAATGCTAGTTGTACAAGAATCTTGGATTAAAAACACGTTTTAGGCTTGCTTTTTACAAAAAGAAAATCTGCGTTTTTGGCTTCTTATCGAGAACACAAAACCCCAATTTATCGAGAACCTTAAACCCTCTTTTATCGAGAACATTCGATATTACTACTTAAGTGTTTTTGTTGCTTACTCAGTGCTTTTCTCTCTTGTATAAGAAAGAAAACACTTCGACATATTGGATAGTTTCGTTATTGTATAATCTCGAAACTTTGGATACTTGTTATCGAGAACCTGAGGTTATCGAGAACTTCACCAGTTATCGAAATCAATTGTTTGTTTTCGAAATCTTGTGAATCTATCGAAATCACTTTCAGAAACATCGAAAACATACTTTGTATTCATAGAACCAAAGATCTCGATAATTGTCTCCAACATTTCTCGATAAATTCCTTTTATCGAGAACAACGTGAGTTATCGAGATCCTACTTATTTTATCGAGAACTTCAGTTTATCGAGATTACCTGGACTTTAACAGTTTATCGAAATCATCCAATAACCAAGTATCGAAATCACATTGGGACTTGTTTTCGAAGATTAGCCTTAAAATCTATACCTTCTACAAGATCCATAAACCACAAGTTTTTCAATCATGTCTCAACCACCGTACTTTAACCCTTATCAAGCACAACCAACACAACTTGACTTATCACACAACAATGATCCCTTGTACCAATCACATGATGATGATGATGACGAGGACTTCAACAGTCTTAATCAGGGAATAGCACTCATTGCTAGAGCTTTCAGCAAATTTTCTAACAAGTCCAACGATCGTCTCCGATCATCGTCTAATACAAGGAATCAAGCTGTGATTCATGATGGCCGTGTTGAGGTTCAAAACCGTAACAGTGGGAGATTCAATTCTGGTGGTTATAGTTCTGGACAGAGGTTTAACAACAATGGAGGAAGCTTCAGGAACAACTCTGGCTCATCTCAGAAGAAGGTTGATTTTGGGGATAATGGGAATGATACATCAGGGAATCAGATCATTAAGTGCTTTAACTGCAATGGAGTCGGTCATATGGCTACTGCATGTCCTTCTCCAAGAACTCAGGGTAGTAAGTATCACAAACAACAACTTCTATTAGCTCTTCAGGAGGAAGCTAGAGGCACAAATAAACTGAATGACAACAGCTTCATGGCCAATGCTCAGTCTTATGATGACATGGAAGATCGCGAAGCTAATGCTGCTGTTATGCTTATGGCCAACATGCAGGAACTCCACATCACTGAATCAGGTCCAGTATATGATTCTGACACTCTGTCTCAGGTAAACGACTTTAATTCATGCCTTATACATGATATTGTCACCTCATCTGCATCTGCATCTACATCGAAACAATCGATTCAAAATGATGCATTGTTCTCTACAGACGAAAATTATCAATTAGACACAGTCGTTACATTTGATGATGATCAAATTAACTCATATTTCTCAATTGATGATTCTCACACTAATCATGTAAACGACAACAATGCTCATCTTAAACCTCTTGCTTCTATGACTGATCCAGATTCAGACCTTCGGACACTTCTCATGACCAGTCAATCTCAAAATATAAAATGTCAAGAATTAAATGCGAGATTGAAAGAAAAGAATGCATCATTGTCTAGGGATCTCGAGTGTTTGAATATACAATTAAATAACACTGTTAAACTCATTGATAACGAAAAGAGCTTTGAAAATGCTTTTAAAGAATCTTATCGTCGTGAAAAGGATCTCGAATTTCAAATTGGCAACATAATGGAATCAAAAAATGATTTAGCTTTACAACTTGAACAACAAGCTTTTGTACATAAACAACAAGTTGCTCAACTCGAAGATGTCATTTTGCAAACCAAAAATGAGTTGTCAACTTGTCAAGCGGATTTTCAGGAACATAAACAGATTTCAGGGGATAGAGTTAAATCATATTTAGATGAAATTGTTGAATTGACGAGTCAACTCAAAGAGTTTCAGAATGTTGTATATAAAACTGGTAATTCAATTACAACCATTCATAAACTTTCTGTAAAACGGTCAAACACCGGCCATGGTTTTGCCATTGGTAGTGAATCACCCAGTTTTTTAAACAAAGCACTCACCGAGATTCCGAAGTATAATAGTGCAAACCATTTCTTTGATGACACTGTTATTCGTGCTGTTGTTTATGATCGTGAGGAAGAATTGGAAATACAGGACGAGACTCGATCTAAAATGGAAAATGTTGATTACAACAAACCTTTTGATTACTCAAAAATACCTTCTATTAATGAAACTTTTACACCTCAAAAAGAGAATGTTGAACAACCGTATTTTATATTACCAGAAGATCATCCTTCTTATAAAGCTTCTCTCACACCAGTAGTTCAAAACAATGGTCTTTTAACTAAACCAGAAAATGTTCAACCTCTTCCTAAAACGTGCAAGATACTTCGGTATTTCCAAACATTTATGTAAGATATTGAATTTTTACAAGATGCTATTGATCGTAATTCAGAAACCACTGTTTTCACATTTATTGCTCCTCATGAGAGGTGTTTCAAAAACAATTTTTACCTCACGTTCAACATCTACGATTATGTGCTGAACTCTGGGAACAGGATCTTCAAAAAGAAGTATCTTCAATGATGGATATTTTTCAAGAAACTGAAAAATCAATTTCATTTTATCAACGTCAAAATCAATTTTTGCTAAATGAAAATGATCGTCTCATGGAACGTGTCCTCAATTATGATGTGACTTTGTGACGTTTATTAATCATACAACGATTTTGGGTGTAACATGCGGTAGAGACGGCTTCTGCCCAAAGATAATCTGGTAATTGAGCATTAATGAGCATCGTTCGTGCGGCTTCCACTAACGTTCTGTTGCGTCTTTAGACCACTCCATTTTGTTCGGGAGTCCGTGCAATTGATGTTTGATATTCAATCCCAACTTTCTCAAAGTAATCACAAAGAATTTGATTCTTGAATTCAGTTCCATTGTCTGTTCTTACGATTCTGACTGTATTGCGAAGTTGAACATGAATTTTCGTGAGAAAGGTGATTATCATCGATGGAGCTTGATCTTTGCTTCGAAGAAAGTAGACCCAAGTCCATTTGGAAAAGTCATCGACTATCACTAGAATGTATCATTTCCCATTGAATGTTTGTACTCGCATTGGGCCACATAAATCCATATGAAGTAGTTGAAGAACATGATCGATACTCGGTTCTGGTTTAGAACTAAGATGTGCACGTTTGCTTTTTCCTTGTTCACAAGCGGGACATAAGTGTTAGGATAATAGTTTTCAACTATTCTGTCAAAGTCTCGGTCATTTCAGTAAATGTAATAGGTTGCTAGAATTATCACTTTTATTTTAATTATGTTTGTTACTCGTATGGTTAATGTTTAGTCCAATAAGGTGTCCAATGGGCCTTGAAAGCCCATGACTTAGAAGATAGGGAAGGAAGGGAGTGTTGCCCTATCCCTCTCCTATAAATAGGACATCATGTATCTCATTACATTTGTTGGTTAATTTCATATCTAAAGGAAACTCTTGTTCTTTCATCTTTCATATTGATCTTAATCAACCAAGTCTAATTCTCATCTCATTTCTTTCATTTGAATACTTGTGTTTACTAATATGGTGACCTAATAAGTGGTATCAACCGCTAGAAGAAGGTGTAGCTTTTCTTTTTGTACTATTCGATTCTTAAAACTTGTTTTTCATCTCGTATATCTTAAAAACTTTGCAACTTTATTGTTTATTTTGTGTTTTTATCACATATTTGTTACCAAACTTGTGTTAAAAACCATAAGAAACAACAAAGTTACGAAATTTTTAAGTTTCTTAGATTCGTTAATTTTGTACTTTTTATCGAGATTAATCAAATTTTGATAAAAAGTTAAAGTTTGCAACTTTCATTAAGATTTCATCATTTTAATGCTAGTTGTACAAGAATCTTGGATTAAAAACACGTTTTAGGCTTGCTTTTTACAAAAAGAAAATCTGCGTTTTTGGCTTCTTATCGAGAACACAAAACCCCAATTTATCGAGAACCTTAAACCCTCTTTTATCGAGAACCTTCGATATTACTACTTAAGTGTTTTTGTTGCTTACTCAGTGCTTTTCTCTCTTGTATAAGAAAGAAAACACTTCGACATATTGGATAGTTTCGTTATTGTATAATCTCGAAACTTTGGATACTTGTTATCGAGAACCTGAGGTTATCGAGAACTTCACCAGTTATCGAAATCAATTGTTTGTTTTCGAAATCTTGTGAATCTATCGAAATTACTTTCAGAAACATCGAAAACATACTTTGTCTTCATAGAACCAAAGATCTCGATAATTGTCTCCAACATTTCTCGATAATTTCCTTTTATCGAGAACAACGTGAGTTATCGAGATCCTACTTGTTTTATCGAGAACTTCAGTTTATCGAGATTACCTGGACTTTAACAGTTTATCGAAATCATCCAATAACCAAGTATCGAAATCACATTGGGACTTGTTTTCGAAGATTAGCCTTAAGTACTATACCTTCTACAAGATCCATAAACCACAAGTTTTCAATCATGTCTTACGTACCATACTCTGAAGCTCCATTTCAACACCCTCTATACATCAATGCTCGTCATCATCTACTGTGTGGAACTGCATATACTCCTCCATTTTTGCTATCAGAACCATACCATGTTTGGAAAGACAGATTTCTGCAATGGCTTCAAACACGTCCACATCCTGATCTACTGCTAAAATCAATCAAGGATGGACCATATCAGATGAAATTCATTGCCGACACTGAAGGAAATATCACACTTCAAACTCGTGATGTTCTGTCTGGCACTGAACTAGATCAATACAATGCTGATCATGAAGCTGCATGGTTTATCACTACCGCTCTTCCTAATGCCATGTACACTAAGCTGGATGTTGATGCAAGTGCTCAAGAGCTGTGGAACCACCTTGCTATCATGCACAGTGATGAGGACCCTACTGTCATTACTGATAGACTCATTCGATCTTGCTTACAGAGAAAGTTTCCTAAGACTATTCTTCCTGCACCAATCATCATTCATGGGTTCACCTACACTAATGAAGGCTTTGTCTTAGACAACTCTAGTGAGCATACTTCAGAAGATCCTCATACTCATCAAACGATTATGCAACAGTTTGAGCAACTTGGTGTGTCATCCACTGCACTTACCAGTGCACCATCTGAAGCATCACAACCTACTCCTCACAGCAGTGCCTACTATCTTCAGAAGTACCTCTCAGCACTCAAAGATGAAGCAATTGCACGAAATCAACAGCAAAAAGATCAGATGAATGTTATGGATACTACTGCTGATATGATGTTGATGGCTGACACAGAAGAAGTTCAGGTAACAGACTCAGGCCCAGTGTATGACACTGACGGTCAGTCTCAGGTATGTGATAATTCATGTCTCATTCACGACATTGTCTCTCCTTCTGTCTCCGAAACGAATGAGGTCCAAGTTGTTCAATCTGATTCACCGTTATCTACTCATGAGAATGATCAAATGTCCACAGTGGTTATATTTGATGACTATGATCAAATGAATCCAGTTGTTACATTTGATCATCCTGCTATCACACTGACTAATGATAACGATGGTCAACTTGAACCACATGAACCTTTGAACGATTCAGAAACAGAACTCAGACAACTTCTTTTGATTAGTCAAAATCAGAATATCCAATGCCAGGGGTTGAATGCAAGATTAAAAGCTAAGGTTAAACTTTTATCAAGAGAACTTGAGCATAGTAAACTACAACTTAAGATTTTTGAAACAAAAGATGCTCAGGAAACAAGCTTAGATCTTATCATTCAAAACGCTAAAGATTTACATAATAAACTAAGCATGATCAATGAGGCTCCTTTATTTCAATACTTTAGATCTGTCATTAATGAAATTAAGTTGATAGACACTGCCATTGAACGCAATTCTGAAGTCACGGTTGCAAATTTCATGTCACCCGTTGCTAAAGAAAGGCGTGAAATGTTTGAAACTCAATTTACTCCACCGCTTAAACGTTTGTATTCACACACCTGGTATTGGGAACAAGAATTAAAAAAGGAAGTCAAAAACATTCTCAATGTTTGTCACGAAACAGAACGGTCAGTTTTTAAACTCAAACGTCAAAATCAGTTTTTGCAAAATGAAAATGATCGTCTCTTCGAACGTGTCCTCAATTATGATATTATATCTGTGGTAATGAATTCTCTTTATGAATGTGGTACTGATATGCTTGTTTCTGAACACTGTGATGATATTGGGTTGTTGAATAAAACAGTTGAGACATTAAAAAATGAGAACATGAGTCTCCGACAACAAAATGATGATGTGCAGAAAAAACTTTCAGATGAAATCTTTCAACTCAACAAAAAACTAGAATGGTGTCAAAACCAAAGTCTTGTTTTTGAACTTGAATTGCAAAATCATAAAACTTCGACATCTTTTTCAAATGAAAATGAGGAACTTAAAAGTCAGATTTCTAAATATGAAAAAGAGATTGCTGAATTGCAAGAAGTAACAGATTTTTGGCAAAAGAGTCGAGATGAATATTTCTACTTAAACCGAAAGCTTGACAGCACAATTCAGGACAAAACACACATCATTATTGAATTGAAGGAGCAAATTAGAAATATTGAAAAGAAAAAGTCTGCAAATACTAAGATTGTTGCACCAGAAAAACATAGGACAGATAACACTAGTAACGATACAGCTATTCATAATTCTAACGTGAGTTGTTCCACCTCTCCAGGACTAGTTATCCCTCCTAGCGTTAGCAGATCCAAGCACCAAAAAGAGAAACAGAACTTAAAAGCTATGGAAGTAGAAGCTCACCCTAGGAATTTGAGTAATAATCATGTTACTATAGATTTAGATTGTGATTTAGCAACTTGTAATCCGAATCTGTCTGTAACGAATGATGTATCTCGTACTTCTTTATCGTTTAATGCATCTTGTGTGTTTTGTCGTAAATCTATGCTATCTGGTGATCACTCTAAGTGTGTTGCTACTTCTCTTTTAACACGTCTTAAGAAACTTACAAAAGGCAAAAAATCTAGGCCCACTATTGCTTCCAAATCTAAGCTAGGCTTAACGCCCCCTGTAGTTTCTGAGGATGTAGTTGCTACCCCTGTAGTTAAGCCCAGCAATCCTAAGAACTTGCCTTCACTTAGCGAATTCACTAAGAAGAAAACGCAATCTAGTTGAAAGTGGCAGCGTTGGTTAACTACGATGCATAATTTTGCTTGGATTCCTAAAGGTGTTATATCATGTGTTTCTAACCAACCGGAACCCACTACTTCATCGGGTTCCACCCTTACCATTGTGCCATCGTCGTCTCCTTCGTGTGATGCAGGTGGTGCAAATCATTCTCTGGATTGTTGATAGCGGATGTACCCGACATATGACAGGAAATCTCAAACTGTTAAGAAACGTTGTATCAAAGTTCATTGGTACTGTCAGATTCGGGAACGATCACTTCGCTGCTATTATGGGGTATGGAGATTATGTCAGTGGGAATATTGAAATCAGCCGTGTATACTATGTTGAAGGTCTTGGTCACAATCTCTTTTCAGTCGGTCAGTTTTGTGACGGTGACTTAGAAGTTGCATTCAGGGAGAAAACTTGTTTCGTACGTGATCTACAAGGGAACGATCTAATGTCCGGCACTCGCAGCAACAGTCTTTATACCATTTCAATGTCTGATATGATTGCTTCCTCTCCCATCTGCTTACTTTCTAAGGCCGAATCTACAAAATCATGGTTATGGCATAAACGAATGTCACATCTCAACTTCAAAACCATGACTGATCTGGCTCGACACAAATTGGTTGAAGGACTCCCCAGATTCAGATACGCTAAAGATCACCTTTGTCCTGCTTGTGAACAAGGAAAGAGCAAACGTGCACATTTTGCTTCAAAACAAGAACCCAGTACGGATCATGTTCTTCAGCTATTACATATGGATTTGTGCGGACCAATGAGAGTACAAACGATCAACGGGAAACGTTACATTCTTGTCATAGTAGACGACTTCTCAAAATGGACTTGGGTCTACTTTCTTCGTACTAAAGACCAAGCTCCATCCATGATAGTCACTTTTCTCACCAAAATTCAAGTTCAGCTTAGAAACACCGTCAGAACCGTCAGAACAGACAATGGAACTGAATTCAAGAATCAAACCCTTCGGGATTATTTTGAGAAGGTAGGTATTGTTCATCAAACATCTATTGCTCGGACTCCCGAACAAAATGGCGTGGTCGAAAGACGAAACCGTACTTTAGTGGAAGCCGCCCGCACAATGCTGATCAATGCACAACTACCAGACTATCTTTGGGCAGAGGCCGTCTCAACAGCATGTTATACCCAGAATCGATGTATGATCAACAAACGACACAATCGCACACCATATGAACTTGTCCACAAACGTAAGCCCAATGTTCAACACCTTCATGTCTTTGGTGCACTATGTTACCCGAACAACGATCGTGATGACTTTGGAAAGCTTAAAGCTAAGGCTGATGTAGGAATCTTTATTGGTTATTGTGAAAATTCTAAGGGGTTTCGGATATACAACCGTCGGACCAGAGAGATTCAAGAGACTATACACGCTAATTTTGATGAGCTCACTGATATGGCTTCTGAGCGCAACAGCTTAGGACCCGAACTTAACCGTTTAAATTTCCCAGATCGTTCAGATGCACCTTTACCTTTAACCCGTCAAGAATTGGAAACGCTGTTCACTCCACTGTTTGATGACTCTTTTGAGATTCGTGCACAAAATGTATCCACCGATTCCGCTGCTCAAACTGCCACTATTCCAGTGCCTGATACACCCGTTACTACAACTACTGTAGAAACTGATGCACCTCCAACAGATTCACCAACAGCAGATGAACAGACAGACTCCAACTCATACAATGCACCTGAAGATCTGAATCAACTTGAAGTACCCGAACCTGCAAATTACGATCCCAATGCATTCTTTAATCCGTTTGCACCGACTCCCAACCTTTCCGATATTCCAGAGTCGTCAACACGGGACTTGGAATCGACTAATGTGCAGCAGTTCCATAACCCTCACCCGTCAACACATCATTGGACACGTGATCACCCAATTGTCAACATTATTGGTCATCCCCAAGCTCCAGTGATGACTCGACAGAAACTTCACTCCGATGCCGAACACTGCATGTATGCACTCACCATCTCTCATGCCGAACCAAAAAGCATCAAGGAAGCAATGACACATGATAATTGGATTGAGTCTATGCAAGAAGAATTCGACCAATTCAAGAGACTAGAAGTCTGGGAATTAGTTGAAAGACCGGATGGAGTTTATGTGATTGGACTTAAATGGATATGGAAGAATAAGTTGGACGCAGAAGGTAATGTCATACGCAACAAATCCCGATTGGTAGCTAAAGGTTATAGTCAGGAGGAAGGAATCGACTTTGAAGAATCTTTCGCACCCGTGGCTAGACTTGAAGCTGTACGGATTTTTCTGGCATACGCTGCTCACAAAAACATGATCGTGTACCAAATGGACGTCAAAACAGCATTTCTGAATGGTCAATTACGTGAGGAGGTATACGTCAGTCAGCCGGAAGGATTTGTTGACCCAGAGCATCCGAACCATGTCTATCGACTTAAGAAGGCTCTCTACGGTCTCAAACAAGCCCCCAGGGCATGGTATGACAAACTTACTGCTTTCTTACTTGCTAATGGTTTTACCAAAGGTTTGATAGATCTAACTTTATTTATCCAAAGACACGGGGAAGACGTTTTAATCGTACAAATTTACGTAGACGACATTATTTTTGCATCTACTAACAAAAAGTATTCTAATGCTTTTGCAAAATTAATGAAACTAAATTTTGAAATGTCAATGATAGGTAAACTTACGTTCTTTCTAGGATTACAAGTTCATCAATCTCCCCGTGGTATTTTCCTAAGTCAATCAAAATATGCTCTTGAAATAATAAAGAAACATGGAATGACCAGTTGTGACACATACAATACCCCAATGTCAAACACCACTAAGTTAGATGCAGATTTACATGGGAAAATGGTAGACCCCACAAAATACCGAAGTATTTATTGGGTCGCTCATGTATCTAACCGCTAGCAGACCGGATATTGTATTTGCTGTATTTATGTGCTCTCGCTATCAGTCGCGTCCTACTGAACGTCACCTCAATGAGGCTAAACAAATCCTTCGATACGTGAAAGGAACCATTCACATGGGGATCTGGTATCCGAAGGATTCTGGTTTTGAACTAATTGCTTTTTCAGATGCTGATCATGCAGGGTGTATGGATACACGAAAAAGTACTTCTGGTGCTTTACAGTTTCTTGGAGACAAGCTCGTGTCTTGGCAATCTAAGAAGCAGGACTGCACTTCACTATCATCTACTGAATCAGAATATGTGGCTGATTGGCTCAGAACCAACAGGTATTTGTTACACAAGCTGGCCACTTGTGAATGGCCAACCGTAACAAAGATAACCTGGAAGTCTAAGACCAACTCAATGAAATCCTGAGGAGTATAGTGTTTCCCCGGGTCGTTAAAGTCCCAACGAGGCTGAAATTGTGTTTTGAAAAACGTATAAGGAATGAGTGATTGGGGATAGTAACCAGATAAAGATTTGGATTGATTATTACACTACTGATTGCTTGGAAATGGAAATGAGAATGCACAAATACAGATATGACAAATATAACACAAAATGCAAA
>LBNU01016722.1:69853-98163 GCA_014162995.1 Artemisia annua | reverse complement strand
AAGAAAGATATGCTACTTCCCGGTCGAGATGTCTGAGGGAAACTTTTTCGGTATCAACAACTGTCGCAACGGTCCTGTAACTGTGGAAAAGGGTCCTGTGTTTTCACCTCTACCATCAACAGGTTTAGCCAGGGCGTTTACAACACGACCCAAATAGGACGGAGTAAGGGCCCTTCTCCGCCCCTACGAGTCGTCCGGCAGAAAAGACTTTCTGAATGGGGTAAAAGAACTTGGGGTCGCCGATCTCTTTAGTGATAGAGAAAGAATCACTCGTGCACTTAATACTCTGAATATCACCCCATCTGTCCAATTTCCTCATCCTTCATTAATTATTGCTAAGCATTCCTACACTACTGAGACCCCTCTGATCGATGATACTTACACGCACTCCATTGCTGCAATGGATCTTTTAAACCTCTATGCTTACCCTAACATAAGAGGTTATAGTAAGTTCACAATTGGCTTTACTGTTAAGAAGACGTTTGGTGAAGAGCTCTCATTCACCATAGGTCGAGCTATCCCTTTGACTGATGATAATGGAAATATACTAGACAAAAAAGAAGTCTTTTTTCGTATATATGATACTATCAAAGTGTATTCTAAAAAGTACGCGGGTGATCATACTCTTCGGCTTCTTCTCCGAGTGTTTTGTGCAGAGAACTCAAAGAAAAATCAGCCTGCCCTAACTATTGAGGACAGGATTCAATTACTACTTGATATCATGAAAGGCGGTTTGTGTGAATACGCTCCTATGGAACTAAAAGAAATTAGGCATCATAAGAGAGTTTATGGCCGTATAACAAAAGAAAAGAGTTACATTAAGAAGTGTAAACCATTCATTGTAGCTGATCTAGAGACTGTAATGATAGATAATGTTCATACACCCTATGCTGCTGGTCTCATGGTTGTTCGTCCTGATCATAATATTACACATGAGTATATTGATACTTACTTTAGTGAAGACTACGCTCTTATCATTGATAAGTTTGAAGATAGGAGTAATAGGATACTATTTGACATGATAAATAGAATTATGGTTCTAGGAAAGAAAGAAAAAACACCATTTACAGTCTACTTTCACAACTTCTCTAGAAACCGTAACCGTGTGTATATATAAATATATCTTCGATGCGGTCTGTCCGCTTCAACCGCTCTTTCACCTCCCAAAGAGCGCCGGAGGGGTTTATTGCACAAAAACGCCGGGACGCAGGCTCCCGAAGAGGGAAGCCCAACGAATGTCAGATGCAAAGCCCCGCACCTCATTAAGATCATAGTTCGAATGAAGAGAAAAAAAGTGGAGGCTGTACACCTCATTTTCCTGGGATTGTAGTTCAATCGGTCAGAGCACCGCCCTGTCAAGGCGGAAGCTGCGGGTTCGAGCCCCGTCAGTCCTGACGCCGGATTCCAATTGCCCTATTGAGTAATGGGAAGCGGGCTACTCCCCGAAAATGCCCCGCCCCTAGGTTCATTTGTCGTTGGGGCTAAAAAGCTTCCTTGCTCGTTCCTAGGTCTTTTATTCCATTATTTTGGATCGCCGTATTATTTCACTCACTGAGTTCTGTATGAGTAAGCGCCTATGGAAAAGAGATTTGAATCGCTTTGTGGCGGGATAAGCTGTGATCTTATTCCTAGTGTTTTCTTTATGGAGGGATTATTAATCAACACCGATACTCTCTTGAGCGGCATTGACAAGTGCGACGAGGAGATGCGGAGATTCCCAGAAACGTCTACGAATAGTAATCCGTGCACAGGCTTGGCTTACGCCTGCTCAGCTAAGCAAGAAGAAGCTATCACGTAAGCCTATTGAAGGTGGCAACCGCAGGGAGTGGAGGTCTCAAAGCTCAGCAGAGACACTGCGTGCAAAGGTATCCTGACCACACCACGCTTTGTCCTTTTATATTCTTCTTTTTTTCCTTCGCACTAGGAGTAGCCTGTACTTAGCATTCGATTGTACTCAGATCGAACATGGCAATGATTGTAAGTGTGCTCTCTGGCCTTCTTATTTCGATCGACTCGTCTAACATCTCTCCGCCTGACTTCGACATTGAGATTCTTCTTATCTTACTTGCAGCGGACGTGGGCGGCCCAAGCTTGCTTGCGCTCTGGCGCTGTCCTTCGCGTGCGCTTGGGGTACTAACTGGTTAGGACGAGCTGACGAGCCCACTGCCATGCCACCCGCAACTTTTGAATCAATTTTGGTTTTTGCCCAGCGATGCACGCGGGATCAGGGTCTGAATGAAACTCCAATCGAAGAGACAAGTGATTCCCTTTTTTTTCGCTAAGGAAAGATAGTTATGTTTTCGAAGCCTTTTTGGGTTGAGCAGTCACAATTGATCTATAGCACCAGATCTTAGTAAACATGCCTTGGAAACCATATTTCTTTTTGGGAGGATGGTGATCCCTTTTTGAAAGTTTGGTGTTCACTCTTTATATTGGTTCCAACTGGTTTTTGATAGTTTAGCACCAATTATTTTAAGTGCCAAACTACCACAGTTATAAATGCCTTCTTTTTAATGAAAAGCATTTCCTAATCTATTTGAGACTAAACCATTGAAATTTCTCTGGTTTCCCCTAGGCTTGTTATTGAACCCTTTTCATTTGTTCTTCTGGTTAACTCATGATACTTAACACTTTCTTAGACCAAAGCTGGACCTAACACAGGTTTTAGAAACTTATCCTGATTATTCCTTAGGCTTAACAACTTGAGGAATCATCTTCCTTTTTTAGCATACTGTGTTAGCCTGGCATCACTCTTTGACACATCAGAACTTTGTGTTACAGTGGTTGACTCATCTAATTATACCTCACTATCTGACCCAATTCTTCATGTTGGTGCATCAAATTCATCTTTTTTCACTCTGGTTTATCACTCAAGTGACTTACTAATTTCCTGCAGATTTTATAAGCCCTTCAAAATCTATCAAGATGACAGTTTTTCCCTGGTGGGTGCAAGTGCACTTTTATGGAGGCTGGTCCCTCATTGGTATCTATGCCACTATTACTTTCTCATCAGTTGACATTCAATTTTGCTTTTTATACCCATGTTTCATCAAGTAAAGGAAGTAGCATGACTTTTTAGTTTATTGACTCCTAATAATGTGCTTATCTATTTTCCTCAATTGCCTAATCTCTAGCTTTTTCAGCCTCACTAACTTTTTTTAAGCATTTCTATTTCAGCATTTTTAATTTCAAATTTCCTCATCCCTGTAATGTTCAACCTATCAATACTCATCTCACTTCTTTTTTTCTATAGTCCAAGTTTCCTTTCAACCTTAGCAATGCCTACTTTATATCCTATGTTATCAAGTCTCAGAAACTCAACTGTTATTTTAATCAAACCTATTCCTAGCCTTAGTTCTTCTACTAGTGTCCCGCCACTGCACACCTTCTAACCCACGCCAAAGAAGCCATTCATACCTACGTTCCCTGCTGAAACTCAGAACTAAGACAGATGACGAAGAGCACTAACGCCATTCACGAGCAAAGTTATGCCCTGTACGTTAGTCCACAAGCACACAGCAGACACATCCGGTTTACCCGGTCACCCTCATTCTTCGTGCCAGCTCACTCCCAGTCATAATCGTCCCCAACCCATCCCACGACACAAAGCATCAGACTGGCTTTGACTCTTCCTGCACGCTTCTTCGGTATGCTGTCCACTCCTCTTCCTTGCGGCAGCTCTGCATTCTCCCCTAGGCCCCATGCTCTTTCTATATGGCCGTTGCAAGCCTCCATCTCTTGACTTGTCAAACCCCCATGTTCCCCTGTGATTATCACTTAAGTTTAGACTTCCCCGTTCCATCTCTCTCCGCACTTCTCCTATTGCTTCAAAGTCCAGCATAGCCATTTGCCTCTCATACCTCATCTTCTTCCCGACTCATCCCATCCTGTGCACCTCCAGCATCTTGGCTTCTCGAACTTGCTCTTGCCTGCGTGAGCTCAGCCCCGCCTGCGCGCAGCTCTTAGCAGTGTCCCCAGTCTATCTAGACACCAAGCGCCGCGACCTCCACACTAGCTGCCTCAACGCTAAAGACTCCATACGCAGCAGAGCTGCCCATCTCTGATGCAGCTCATCTTCCTTCTCGGTAGCAACAAGCAATATCATTTCGCAGCTGCTCGATGATCGAACGTACGACGCCTCACGATCAGCTTCCCTCAGATTCATCCACCTTCCCGTTGTTGTCTCCCGCTTACATCCAGCCTTGATCCATCCTTCTCGTCTTCTCCCCTCCCCAGGTCATGATACGCTCATTCAGCGTGAAGGCTTGCTAATAAATTTGAGATTTATATCTTCTTGAGCGGACATGTATCCACAACTTTTAAATGATTACAAGCTTTTGGGTCTGTTGTAAGTACCATCAAGATTTTCTCCCTGTAAGAAGTGAAGTTCTCAAATTGACTGCTTCAGCATTCTTCTAGCCTTCTTAGTGGCATACTGCCCAAATCTTGTTTCTATGGCTTACCTAACTCCTTAGCAGCTCTCAATGGTTCAAAGTCCAAGTTGGTATTATTAGGTAATTCCCATCTGAATATATGAGCTTTTATCTCCATATTTCTTTGAGATCATCATTCCTTTCCCTTGATGCCAACTCTCCTTGCCATCACAGTCACTGAAGTTTGAGTATTTGCAATAGCATCCAACCATCTCTGTAGTCAATCATCGGATGTATTGCCTCATCCATCATCTTCCATAAATCTCATACTCCCCTGCTTCAGCATAGGCACCCTTGGGGCAGTAACATATCGAGTTTCATCACCCATGCTTCGATCGTGTTAACAGACAGAACTTGATAGAATGTTTGAGTTCTTCTTGATCACAGCCTTCTAGATCACAACTCTGATATACTTTTTTGAATTAGAGAATAACTTCTTTGCGTGAGCGGCGTACGTACAAGGCTGTTCGGACCAATAGAGCATCTAGTATCAAGAATAAAATCTTTATTACCTTTTGTATTTTTAGTTAAGATAGTATAAGATTTCAAGAGCCAGGGATAGTAGGACTAAAGTAAAGCAAGCAAGGCCTAAAAGGCAAGATTTCGTTGATCGATGTCAATGGACCAAGAAATCTGTCCTTTGCTGAAAGCTCATAGGGTAAGAAGAATTGAAAGGTAGGTTTTGTCAGTGATTAAATGGAAAGGTCATGGCCACTTATACATTGGGTGTACCTCTCCAAGCGCCGACGGACATGTAAAATGTCCACCACGAACGCTACCGCGCGTCCGCCTCGTGGCACGGCAGCACCCGTACTATTGAAATGGTTCGTCAGTAGAGATGTTCCCACAGGTGCCCCTTCTTCTAATGGTACTATAATTCCTATTCCTATCCCTTCATTCCCTCTTTTGGTCTATCTACATTCCAGGAAATTCATACGCTCCACGGACGGAGCAAAAAGCGGAGTCTTGGTCAGAGCAAGCCGACCTATTCTATTACCAGACATAATTGAGAGAAGCTCATCCGAAACTAGAGCTAGAAAGGCCTTATTTCGTTTCGTTCCTGTTCTTCGTTGGGAGGATCGCGTAGTTTGTTACGTCAGCTCCAAAAGGATAAGTTGCCTTGGAATCGATAAAGTTACGTGGAGTTCATAATTGCATAAAAGGAGTCAAAGTAAAGTAGTGGCTGCGGCGCGTTGAGGCACTTCTTCGAAGGCCTCACGCTTCAAGCAGCTTTGCTCAGCATCTTCTGCCGATCTGTCCATTCCTTCCTCCAACAGATGCGGGTGAATTAGATGCCTTTATCTTATTCTTCGTTCGTCTAAATAGATAATCGATGTCCTTCGCTTCATCTGCAGTTACCGGTGTAATAAAGCAAGGGGAGAGGAGCATATAAGTCAGATTGCTTAATTTACTTTTTTCGCTAAGAAAGCCTCTACTGGGCGGGCTACTCCAATAATTACTTTTTTTCTGGGTTCTTTCATAACATTTCCTCTCTCTCTCTCTCTCTCCTCTCGGTCTGCCTGAAAAGAGAATCCAATTCGTGAGATGGCCATCTTGGTCATATAGATGTCTTGACACCCTTATTAATGCTATTAATAGATTCTACAGCAATAGTCGCTCGGACTCGGAAAGTAATAACGAAAATGGCTAGGTTAGGTGATGTAAGCTTCATTTACAGTTTTCCGGCTTTTTTCGAGCTTCAAAAAGGCTTGAATTATTGTTTATCCGTTCAGGTTTTCTTCATTTATTGTTCCATTTCATCTATGCGGTGTGCTTTCTGGCTTTTGTTATATTTTTTTATTTCTCTGCTGGCAGGAATGACAAGCGCTTTAATTTGGCAAGTCTCTTCCGGATCGAGTGAAAGTGGAAATGCAACAAGTCTTCCGGCTTTGGAGTCTTCCTCGAGCAGTGAATCATTGGCTACGTTTAGAGCCGAATTGATCAATATGAATCTCGAGAGTGGATGGTTGATCGCCGCCTCCTTGTCCTGGAGGCTCTCCAGCCGGGGAGGGGCTTGCTATTGTACTACCTGTCTAAGTGCACTAGCTGACTTCTCTATTGCATAACGCTTCTCACCTTCGACATAGAATAGATCGACCCAGTTCNGAGCAAAATCTTTCTCGTATCATGGAACTTTCTCCATATACGAATATCCGGAGGGAGGCGTACGACTTCCTTGAGGGTAAGGTGGAGCCGGTGGGCTCTTTGCAACATTCCTTTCAGCGGGATATCATGGATGGGAGTCTGAATTTCTTTATTCAGGATATAAAGCAAAGCGGTAGAAATTCACAAATCTACCGTGAATTCTACTCCCACTTTTACCGATGAGGGATTCCGCCTCAAGTTCGGATTACCCCTACCTTAAAGGTCACGCTTTATTTTTGGATCAGACCGCTCTTGGTCTTCGAACTAGTCATTAATGGTCGGCTTCATTGGTACCCTTTCGGTATGCGTTGCGAACACTTTCATTTTGAGCGTCTCATCTTCTCTATAGAAGCAAAACTCGAACGGATAGAACAGATGGTGCAACTACATAACTTTTTCTTTTTCATTACTTCCATGGTCGTGCCTCGTGGCACGGCAGCACCCGTACTATTGAAATGGTTCGTCAGTAGAGATGTTCCCACAGGTGCCCCTTCTTCTAATGGTACTATAATTCCTATTCCTATCCCTTCATTCCCTCTTTTGGTCTATCTACATTCCAGGAAATTCATACGCTCCACGGACGGAGCAAAAAGCGGAGTCTTGGTCAGAGCAAGCCGACCTATTCTATTACCAGACATAATTGGGAGAAGCTCATCCGAAACTAGAGCTAGAAAGGCCTTATTTCGTTTCGTTCCTGTTCTTCATTTCCTTCTTATCGAAAAAAAGGGGGATTTCTCATATTTAGAATCTTTCTGCGGTGTGCTCCGTTTACTATTCTTTCGTACTTTCTTCTCTTTACCACGCGATAGGTCAGCGAAGCGTGAGCGGGCGCGGAGAAGGAAAGGCCAAAGACTTCAGCCTAACGGGAATGAGCAAGGACGAAATGACAAGATGAGGTGCCCTGGGCACCCCCATTTAGAAAGAAGGGTCGAAGTTTTTGGGCCTGTAGCTTTACCCGTCCCCCCTTCGTCGGGCGGTGCTTGTGTGGGGGGTGCGCCAGCAGAAATCGGGCTTGAAGCTCTCACCTTACCAACGAGCCGACAGCTGATGGCTGTTGGTCACGACTACTACAAAAAAGCTCCAATGAAGATGAATATTTCACATGGAGGAGTGTGCATCTTTATGTTGGGTGTTCTTCTGTCGTGCGACCCGGCGGCTTATGTGCGACCTGTGGCCCACGCCTCCTATTTGTTCAGGGCGGGCGGCGTGAACTCTGATTCGATCCGGGTATTCAATCCCGCCGCTGAGATGCTCAGTTGACTCCTTAACCTTGATAGGAAGATGGCTTATTCAATAATTCGTGCATAAGGGTAAGGAACTTTGGATGAACTAATGCGAATGGGTGTAAGCCTCGCTGCTCGGAAACACCCAGTGCTGACCACACTGAGAGACACGAAAGCGCAGGTAACGCCAGTTGGCGAAGTGGCGTTAAGCATCCCTAGCGGTACGAAAAGAGAGGTCGTGATGATATCATCTACGTCCGTACCGCTCCTCGTGGAGTAGATCCCGCATCCAACCAAGTCTTTGACCAGGGAACGGGATAATTCCCACTACCGCTGGCAGGCCAGCCGGGCCGTGAGCACGGTGGGGACGGGCTTCCCAAAAAGCCAGCCCGGGCCGGGGTCAGTATAGAATGAAGGGGACGGCCCTAATGTTGTGTTGGCAAAGCCAACTTCTTGGGTTTCGGGCGGAGAAAAGCGGACGTGGGGACTCGGGTCGGGGCGCAGCGTAACTAAGGGATTCCATTTAGGGCGAGACAAAATGGGCGGGCACGGGCGGTCTGGTGTCCGAGCCGATTGGTCAGACGACGACTACTTCACTTATTAGATTAGTATTAGCCGCCTGTCCCGGAATGGGATGGAATAGAAAAAACGGGAATCGCTATCGGGTCGGTTTTTTGGGAGGGATAAGCTTGTGAAGAAGGGAGCTTATCCCCGCCCCGACTGTCAGCTGCTGGCTCTCTCCATCTCTCCTAAACTTCCCCCGGGTTTCGGCCCGAGCTGTATGAGGCAGAAACTCGTCCCACGTACGGTTCGGAGGCCGAGCCCCACCCCAGCAGTAAGGGTGCGGCTTAGGTTAACTAACACAAAGAAGATACAGTTCACTCAACGATTGCCTTTGGGTTCCGAACTCCATATGGGGAAGGAGCGTTGTTGTTTGCAAGGTATCGATTATTTACATGGACCCACTTCTCATTCAATTTGTGGGAATTTTCTGATCTATAAACCCTCCCCAACTAATGATCGGCTCATGTTTGAGGATGATGAATCACTTCGTGTCGACCTGTTGCCAATAAACTTTCCGGCCTCATATGAGAATGGAAAACTGGAGCATTTTCTGCATCGGTGGATGAAGAATCGCGAACATAAGAATTTCTGGTTGACCATGTTCCCAGAAAAAAGATACTTTCAAGAAACGACGAACACGACTGAAGTGGCTATACATACAAATCCATTTACGGATCTATATGCTCCGATTGGAACTTCCAGTTCCAGAACAGGTGGCTGGTATACTACCATAATGAAACTGCCTTTTCTTTTTTTTATTCGGATCGGATTTATGTTGGCTTCGTTGGGAGGATCGCGTAGTTTGTTACGTCAGCTCCAAAAGGATAAGTTGCCTTGGAATCGATAAAGTTACGTGGAGTTCATAATTGCATAAAAGGAGTCAAAGTAAAGTAGTGGCTGCGGCGCGTTGAGGCACTTCTTCGACGGTTCCCGTACGCCCGGCCTGCCGGCCCGCTCTGAAGAATTCATGGGTCGGCAGGCGGGCGAGACAGAATGGGCGGGCACTACTAACCGAGCCAAGCCCAGTTCCCGCCGATAGGCGCAGGTAGCTTGCTTCCAAGCCTTGCCTTATATGATAGTTGTGGCCATGGCCCGAAGGAGCCTTAAGCACTTGTACAATGCTTCAAGTCAAGGCTCCCTCCCACTCGTTGCCCAGAGCCTTGACTTTCCATGTTTTTAGTCAAATGCGCGCTAGCGCGCTACAACTAGCACTTTTTTCTCTGATAGGCTCGCTTCTTCAAGCTCCGACCCTTATTGAAAAAAAAAAGCGCTAACGCGCCTTTACTTTTTTTTATTATATAATACCTTCTTTCTACTTCTTTCTCAAAGTCAAGCAAGCAACCTTTCGCCTTTCTTTTTTTGAGGAGATATAAAAAGAAGCAACCTTACTAAGCAAACGTAGGCTTGGGCTCGAAAGCAAGAAGCAATGGCTTTCGCGCTTGTTGGAGCTATTAAGCATCTTAGACTATTCCATTCCATTTTGAAGCTGGACAGAAAAGTGGAAACTTTCCGCGGGATCCTCTTTCTGCGGGATGCTCTTTTGCGCTACGATGGACTTTTTTACTCTTTAAGTGCGCCACTCCTTCTTTTGTCCTGTATCTGTAGCTGCTTTTCCCGCACTCTCTTTTATCCCGCCGAAGGTCCCCCTTACGTAATAGGGGTTAAGTTAAGGGGGGTGCACACCGTGGTAAAATCTGCATGAAAAACCGCGGGGAATCATTAGTATTAAGTATTATGCTCCCGCACCCCCTATCTCTTAAAGGCTCTGCGCTCCCGCATTCTGATTGATCCTGTGCAATGTTGTAATCCTGCTGTTCCTTTATCCCCCGCTCCGCAGCTGCTGGAGACTTAGTCATATTTTGAGCCTTTTGCGGTACTGATTGATGTTATGGGGGATTACTTGGGTTGGCCGGACTGTTTGTTTGCGAAGGCCGAAGGACTTAAAAATGAGGTTTTTGGTGTTATTGGACAGAATTGGTGCCGTTTTCCCACGCCTCATTTTCCATAATATGATTATGAGCTGCAGAACGCTTGAAGCTGGAATTTGAGCATTGAATTTGGAACACAGGCCAAACTACGCTCCTAGGCTCCCTTCTTCGAGGTTGATTCCCCCAGATCAAATGACAAGGAGCCAAAAGCGAAGATGGCAGCGGAGGAATCTGATGGCTAGGCGAATGGGGGGTTGAATACTCCGAGTCAACAGGGTTGGTTGGAAAGCCTCAGAAGAGCCGTGATAAAGAACAGTCTCGGAATAAGGAGCCCGAAGGGAAATCAAAGCGGGATATGGATCAAATCCTCCTCCCCCAAAATGTACCAAACTCAACATAGATGGATCAGCTGCTATGGGAGAGAGTGCAGGTGGTGGTATCCTGAGAAAGAGTTAAGGTCCAATTTTTTTTTCCTTCTCTTCATTCTATCACAATGGTACTAACATGATGGCTGAGACTAGAGCTCGCAGAGATGGGTTCAAACTATGTTCTGATAAGGGCATCCAAGTGAATGACATCGAATCTGATTCCAAAGTTATGGTGGACTCCATCCTTGGTCTTATATCCACCCCTTGACATGTGCTTTACTTGATCAGAGAATGCATCAGCTTATTGTCTTCTGGCATGATGGTTTCTCACATCTATAGACAAGGCAACTCAATTGCAGACAGACTGGCTTCTCATGCTTACTCTCGCAGGTCTGATTGCATCGTTGAAGCTGCTTCTTTTCTCTTGCAAACAAGCCTACTACAATGACAAGGAAGGCCTTTACTCTTATTCCTGTTCCCGGAATGCTTTCTTTCATCAAAGTCACGTAAGAAATAGAAAACGTACAACTCGTACAACTAAAGGCTTGTCAATTCTTGGTGTCATACTCACTCGAAAATGATGGGTGTCAGAATTTCTCACTTTTCAGGCAGTCTCATCCGTGTAAGAATTAGGAATTCCTCTTCCAACTCGTCCCAGAATGGGCGTTATGGCAAAGAACAAGAAGAAAACTAAAGGGGAAATTTGTCCAATAGTCACAAATGGTGCCTCCACAGGTTGACATCCGATCCAACCTAGTAGTAAGCGATCCGCAACTTGCGTTAGTGACCATTCCGAGTCCACAAGTGAGACTACATTCGTGTAGATTAGGATTAACTACATGATAAGAGGCATTAGGATAACCCTTGTTTTAAACCTGTATTATAATTACATTGGCTACATTGGTCAAGTAATTCTCCCACACCTTTGCGATGTACCCATCTTTGGTACACGATACCCCTAGTACACCCCTCAGAGCCTGTCCCTTTCGTTTCTAACTATGATCAATGAACCTATCGACTAGGTAGCTCTAACAAAATGCCATTCGGCGTCTTCTGAGCTTCAAGTCAAGATAGACAAGACGACATTGATTGAGCATGGCATCATGAGTCCCACATCGATGGGATGGGGAGGCTGGCAGCTTCCTGTTGATTTGTTCGTTAATCTAGGGAGTGGTGACCCCTGGTTAACACGCCATACTGAACGACGTGGCTCCATACCCTGGATGAGGTACGGGGGCGGAAGACAAACTTTCATATTTTTTCGAGAATAAATCATTCTCTTAATAGATCTCGTCTTGTTCCTCAATCTTCGAAGAATGCGGCGTTGTATTATTGTAGGACTAAGGGAAGAATCTTGTTTGGTTCGGTAATGGCGCGACGGGGACCGGTAGAAGCAGACACAAATTGACTCACTAACCCGGCTGTAACTCAATAGAGTGAGTAGGAAACCTTGTAAAGGCGAGCAGGAGAATATAGGATATATCACGTCCCCTTTCTTTTTGACTATATGAAATCCACACTTTGACACCTGAGATTCCGTAACGAGTAGATACTTCCGCAGGAGCATAATCTCTTATCTAAGCTTCTTCCCTGTGCATTAGCTCCCCCCATGGTAGATGGTTCAAGCACGCCCGGTTCCACGAAATGATTGAGAACTACGACGGGGTCGAAATGCATTTGGTTCTTTGTCTTCAATAAGTATTGCATGACCGAATAATTCAAGGAAGGGCGCACCGCAGGGAGGGTCCTTTTTAGTGGATGACTCGTCGGGCTGTCAACCTAGTAGTAAGCGATCCGCCAAAAGCAACCAAAATATTCCTTGGTGAATCGGGCGAAAACTTGAACTACGTACATACATACTTTTAAAAAAAGGTAAAGCCAACAGACATATAAAAACTGGTGCTATTGCGGCTACACCTCCCGCTTTGTCAGGTATACTACGAAGAATGGCATGGATCGGTAGGAAATACCATTCCGGTACAATATGAGGCGGGGTGGGCATCGGATTAGCAGGTATATAATTGTCGGGATGCCCCAAAACATTAGGAGCATAAAAAATAAAAATGGAAGAAAAGATAGCAAAAGCTACCCAACCTACTAGATCCTTTACATAAAAATAAGGGTAAGAAGCAATTTTATCCATCTCTGAATGTACACCCAATGGATTATTTGATCCATATTGATGCAATGCGGCCAGATGAAGAAGACTGGCGCCTACTAAAAGAAAGGGGAGTAAATGATGAAGACTAAAAAAACGATTTAAGGTGGCATTGTCCACGGAGAAACCACCCCAAAGCCAAGTCACTATGGTATCTCCTACTACAGGTATGGCGCTAGCTAAGCTTGTAATTACTGTAGCCCCCCAAAAGCTCATCTGACCCCAAGGTGGTACGTATCCTATAAAAGCTGTCACAATCATTAATAGTAAGATTACAACTCCGACACACCGAACAAATTCCCTAGGGCTGCTATAACTCGCATGATATAGACCACGAAAAAGATGAAGGTGAACCACAATGAGAAACATACTTGCCCCATTAGCATGCATATAACGGAGCAACCAGCCCCCTTCAACATCTCTCATAATGTGTTCTACGCTGTTGAAAGCTAGATCCACATGAGGTGTGTAATGCATAGCTAAAAAAACGCCAGTCACTATCTGAATGACTAAACAAATACCAGCTAACGGACCGAACCCCCACCAATAACTAAGATTGCTCGGGGTTGGATAATCTATCAAATGCTGATTAAGTATGGAGAATATAGGTTGTTTAAGAATCGATAATCGTTGGTTCCTTATAGTCATTTATTTTTCTTTTTTAGAAAGAGAACTCTGGTTCCCTCACCTTTTAGCGTTCTGGGGCCTTTATATAAATAGAATATAAAAAAAAAGATATCAAATTAAAGTACCCTTAGAGTAGGGCGAAAGAAAGTCAATATGAGATTTGCGTTGGTTTTTCCAACGAAACAGTGAAAGATGCTGTTTTATACATAGTTGATTAGATCAAGCAAATTCAGCAGCTCCTCGCATCCCCAACTACGAGTGCCACATAACATCACATCATAGTAGGCATCCGTCAGAAAGCCGTGCTGAATAGCTTCATCACCAAGCATTGCCAGAACAAGGTCCGGCATGGTCCATTCTGGGGGTAAGACCCTCCCGGCTTCATGCACACACTTGCTGTATTCCTCACAAATTCTCTGAAACAATTGGTCAAAGTCAGGCGGAGCACTCTCCGCCTCGGACGCAGTTGACAAACTAGGGGAAGCCCCCGAAGAAGGGAAGGAAGTAAAATCGGTATACATGAGAAAGTCCATCTCGCGAGGCGTTGGATCCCCATAGAGTAGAAGTTCCGCACTATTCATGGCGTTTGGCGCATTCTTTGACTGCTCTGCTCCCGCAAAAAAACGGGAAAAGACTTTTCGTAAATCGCCGGCGGTTGGTCCGGAAAGACATGGGACTTTTTGGGCGTAAAAGTGCTTCTCTTACGAAATTACGAGTTGGATGAACAGATCGCTCCTAAAGGTTTAATAAGACATTAGATTCTCATTCATCAATAACTCGACTTCCTGCTTCTCACATGGAAGGGTCCGGTCCGGAAGAAGAGGAAAAGGAGTTCACCTCAAATCAAGGCAACGCGCACTCAATCCATCTATCCTGTCTGATTGAGAAAGTCTTTAGGTTCCAGAGTTCCGACCTATAAAGGAGTGAAACCGCTTCCAAAGACTCAGCGATAGGGTAGGGCGTAGTGACTACTCAGATGAAAGCTTCGGAGGAAGCATGGTGTTAAACGAGGTCGGTGAAGCATACCTTCCATCCAGTGCTATGTTTGCAAGAGAAGGTGTGATCGTAGGAGCTCAACCTGTTGCCGGTGGTTTGAGACATAACCGCTGCTAGGGGAATAAAAGGGTTGGTCCTATCCGCTTTTAGAGTGATCGCAGACTTAAGTAGGTCCCTGAGAGTCCTCGCATCACAGCCTGCTCTTATACAATTCCAAAGCATTCTTTTCATAGGCTTACTAACTACTGGATACAAGTATAGGGTATACTGGTTCTAAGCCTACCTTTTCTTTTTCTTACTCGCTGACAACCTTGCTTACTTTGAACTTTTTCTTAAGCTTGGCAGACTAGCTCCTAACTTCCTTGATAGAGCGATGAGCTTACTTAAATAGAGTGCTATCCTCAGTAATTACTTAAAAGAGAACCTTGCACCAGAACGAGGCTTACTCAGACTCTTACTACGAGATAGCTATGCTGCAGTCAAAAAGACATATTTATGGATATGTACTAAGCCAGCTCTTTATACTAAGCCATATCAAAAAATGGGGTTCGATATAGGGAGTCTTTGCTGTTTACTGTTTACTTTACCTTTACCCAGCTTAAAGAACTGTGCCATAAATTCATAAGAACTGCTATTTGTAGAGCTTCTATAGCTTCGAGCCCTTTAGTTCGTTATCAAGCGTATAGCTTAGAGGGTGATCGCTGGCCACAAACTTGCAAGAGTCAGCTATTTGTTCACATTCAAGCATTCGTTCCCCACGTTCGAGCTAGTCGAATCAGTACTTATTGTTATACCGTTCGTGCCCCTCAGAGCCACTTAACTCGCTTTCAAGAATAAGAATCCTGCTTCCAATTAATAGACTGAAATGAAAACTTTTAAAGATGTTATGGAGGGTTTAAAAGTCATCGGTGCTGGAACTACTACAATTGCTTTAGCTGGAGCTGCAGTCGGAATTGGAAAGATATTCAGTTCGTTGATCCATTCAGTAGCACGGAGTCCGTAATTGGATACTAAATTGTTTGGTTATGCCATTTTAGGCTTTGCTCTCACGGAAGCCATTGCCTTGTTTACTCTTATGATGGCCTTTCTGATCTTATTCGTATTCTGAGATTCGCTACCGTCAGTAGCCTTCCTCCCAAGGCGAGCGAAGTGACGTGAGGCGAGCGTCTGAGTGAGTTGAGTGAGGAAGTGAGGGCCCTGAGGAAGCGGAGGGAGCGAAAGCTGGATCGGGTTTCACTGTTGTGTTGGTTAATGCCCAACCACCTTCAAGAAGGCAAAGAAGTCAACTTCATAACCTTTTCCATTATCAGTAGCAGCAGTGGACGAATCGAGACAATCAAAATACAGGTAGGAATCCGCTTATCTACTTGCCTTTCAACCTCAGAGCATTCAGTTCAGGTACCGCAGCGGTCGACGACTTGGCTGGGGCAGATCTTCACTCATTATCCTTCTTCGAACCTTTTGGTATGTATTGCCCCCTAACTATAGATCAGATCCAGCAGACGAGAAAGAAAATTCCGCACTGCTGCTGAGTCGTCGGACTTATCCACCAAGGGATTCGTGGAATTTCTGCGGATTGCGTTGGGGGAAATCTACCAAAGCTAGGCAGATAGATAGACTCCTTTCCCGCTGCTAAGGGAGAGCAAGAAAGAGAAAAATTCTTGTTTTTTAACCAGCGCCCCCTTTTGGGTATGCAGGTACTAAGAGTCCTCTCACTACCAACCAGCAGACATCATCTGGCTGGGTCTTGCCGGTATCAACAACGAGAAAAAAACTACCAAATGGAAACAGCAACTAACTATGGCTCTTGGTGGGCCCAGACAACGTCCTAGGCGTAGGGGAGATCGGAGCAACAGGTAACGCCTAGACGACGTTTTTCTTCCTGGGCTGCAGTAAGTAGATCGAGAGGTCGTTTCGCCCCTTGTCCCCGAATATGGGTAATATGTTCTCATACAATGTTGCTCCAATCTGACCTAGCTGGCGAGCGATCCCAGTTCGCGACAGAGAACAAGACAGCAAGCGAGCGTACCTTTGTTCGCTTCTTCTCCACCAAGCACGGAAGTTTAAGGATAACTGTAGGTCGGTGGCTACCTAAGGAAACTCCGATTCGATCCGCCCCCCGGCTGGGAGGCATCTACCTCATCCCGATCACAAGGAGAGGTTCACTATGATGGGGGGTACTTCTTTTTTTCCCTTCCGGAAAGAATGAAATGCATAGGGGACCATCCTTTTGTTGCGGCATGCTCCTCAGATTTACGGATTCACAGGGGGCCTCAGGCCCTACTTAGTTGACTGACAATGACAAAGGCTTGCGAAACTAAGTAGGGCCTTTTGAATTGAATCTTAAGTAGTCTATCAGTGGTGCAAAGCTAATTGCCCCTTTTCAGTAGGGGGCGAAAGGTTAGACCTTAGAAAGTCAGCGAACAGCGGTTCTTCTATGTAGGTATGGCGTTCCCCCTTGACTCTCCTAACGTCGAGCTAAGTGATTTCGTAACCTTTTCGTAGCGTAGTAGAATGAAGGCTACGCACCGACGCTCTCTTTTCTATTAGCCTAAGCGTCTTCGCTAACTCGCTCGCCTACTATACCCTACTATACCACTTTTAGGGTAGGCTAGGCTAACTCAGCCGCTTACTTCTACTAATGTAGGGCTAAATAGCGCCTTTTCTTTTTAAAATAACCAATTTTCATTATTGCGAACCTATAGGTCCTTAGTAGCGTTGACAAAGAAGAACAGCCGGTTAAAAGACAACGAATCTTTTTATTTATATCTTAATTATATATATTTTTATATATAATAATTAAGAATAATGCAAATTTTAGGCCAGCTTGACAAGCTACCCTTCCTCTTGATCTGAGGTGCGAAGATCAAGATATCTTTTTTATGACTTCCATTCCACTTATTGATCCCGGCCCAGAAAAGTGACCGACCAGGGCCCTATTGATGAATGAAAGAAAGGCTTTATGAGCCCTGTAAGCCCACACCTGTGNGCTTGCTTGGAAATCACTATATCCAAATCTTATCGACTAATGGTATCTTTGGCACACTTAATAAACGGCCTTAGATTTATTGTTAGGATTACCCTTACCTTGAAAACATTGAGGACAATGTTTATCTTTAGTCTGGGGGGTGAATCTTCGATTTGATTGACCTAGCACTTTCACCATTGCTGTTTACTTACGCAACCCCGTTTTTCCTCAAAAAACCACAAAAATTGAAAAATTTTGAAAAATTCCAAAGAAAAAATGAGAAAAAAGTAAAAAATTATGCAAAAATAGAATAAAAGTTTTGACACCGCGTTTGACTTTCCTACTAGGTAAGAGTGAGAATAAAAATTTTGACTTGATCCGGGCGTGTTGAGCCCTAGCTTGTCTCCCTTAACCAAAATAATCTTTAAAAATGATTATGGCTAAGTATCCGCGGATCTCATTACTTGAGATTTTAAATTTGCGGAGAACGTGAAATGATAGAGTTTCTTTAGAAGTTAGATGCTAAGCATAGAGTAGTTGGATCTCTTTAAAGCTCATCGAAGGTACTCATGTCTTTTTGTTCCCACAAAATTGCTTCACCCCATATCTGTGCAAAATAATTAAAGATGTTAGGTTTAGCCACTTCCATTCCACTTATTGATCCCGGCCCAGAAAAGTGACCGACCAGGGCCCTATTGATGAATGAAAGAAAGGCTTTATGAGCCCTGTAAGCCCACACCTGTGTAGAGTGGATCGTTCAACACCTGCGGCACAAACCCATTTTTGACCAATTGGTCCTAGTATCATAGGCGACCGAACGGCCGCCCCCTAATTACTAGACCGACCTGCTATAATAATTCCATAAACACCTAGCGAAGATATGGCAAACAAATAAAGTAGCCCTATGTTCGGATCTGACAATACCATACCATAATCAAAAGGTACAACGGCCCGGGCGACCAGACTTAACATAAATGTAGCCACTGGAGCCATTCTAAAAAGGGAGAAATTTGCACTACTTGGTGAAATAGGTTCTTTTATAATCAATTTTCTTTATCTTCTTAAGAGAATCTTTGCTTGGGAAATTGGGTACACATCATGGATACACGCCATTATCTCGAGTTGTATTGTATATCGTTGAATAAGCGTAGTACGCATGTGGTTTCGGAGCTACCCTAAAGCCCGATATTCATAAGAGCTAAAGTGCTTTAAGACTTCGGATTGAGATCGGGCCTTGGATCCTAGATTCCAACCCTAGCAGTTGGCGGTAGNCCATTCTAAAAAGGGAGAAATTTGCACTACTTGGTGAAATAGGTTCTTTTATAATCAATTTAAAACCATCTGCTAGAGGTTGTAACAATCCAAACGATCCCACTACATCAGGACCCTTTCGACGTTGCACAAAAGCCATTACTTTACGTTCAGCTAGCACTAAAAAGGCTACTCCTAGTAGAAGTGGTAGAATTATTCCAAGTATTTCAGCTGGAACTGCTATGTACATTTTCAATTTTCTATTCACTCATGATCTGGCCTAGTCGACCCGATCATGATATTTCACTCATGATCTGGCCTGGTCGACCCAATCATGATATTGAAGGATGGGACCTTTTCTCGAAAAAGAAAGGAGATTCTATTTCTTCTTCCAAGCCCTTCTTAGAAGATGCAGTCAGTAAGCTCTCACTTATCTTCTTCATTTACGAAAATAGATAGATAAGAAAAGATGTCAGCCTCTCTTTTCTCGCGGAACACTCACTTAATGGGGCTATTTGAATTGGAAGACAACGACAAAAGTGAAAGAAGGAGGTCTATTTCGTTGATC
Source organism: Artemisia annua (assembly GCA_014162995.1). Taxonomy (NCBI): domain Eukaryota; kingdom Viridiplantae; phylum Streptophyta; class Magnoliopsida; order Asterales; family Asteraceae; genus Artemisia; species Artemisia annua. Next base: position 78,934 of record LBNU01016722.1, on the reverse strand, counting down.
GATGTCAATGGACCAAGAAATCTGTCCTTTGCTGAAAGCTCATAGGGTAAGAAGAATTGAAAGGTAGGTTTTGTCAGTGATTAAATGGAAAGGTCAGCTGGAGCGAAAACCAATCAAACTCAGAAAGATAGGTAGATCGAGCGCGCTGAGGGAAATTCGAGAGATCCGGAGACATGGCCACTACTGGCCTACGGTCCTTGCAGATTACATAGCACATGCTAAGAGCTGCGATGCCTGCCAGAGGTATGCAGGAATCCAGCACAAGCCGGCTTCCGAGTTATACCCGATTATAAAGCCTTGGCCATTTCGAGGGTGGGCCATGGATATCATCGGAAAGATCTATCCCAGATCTTAAAGAGGTCATACTTTTATCCTAGTATAGTAGCTACGGCCCAGCCTTCTCCACCTTCTGCCCTGGGTAGAAGCCGAGCCTCCCCAGAATGTGACTTCTACGGAGGTAATAAGGGTCTTATATATTACTGTTATTCGTACAGATATTGCTTATGCAGTTCATGTAGTGAGTCAATTTGTGTCTGCTTCTACCGGTCCCCGTCGCGGCGTTAGGCGACATTCATTGGGTAATTCCGCAGAAGACCACACAGGCCATAGGTAACGGCTCTTATGCCTTGCCAGCAGAAATCAATCCAGAGACCGTCCTCCCTATCGCCCGCCCAATGCTTACTATCGAGATTGGTTCGTCGGGCTTTACTCCCATTCCAAAGTTTCCGAATTAGCTTTAGAGATTGAGCAAGTGTAAAAAGTATAGAGTGATCTGTACTAACACCATGTTTTCCTCAAAAACAATTTGTTGCTGTATTTATTTGTGCTTCAAAAAGAAATTTAGCTCTATAGTAGGCTTAGACTTCTTTGATGATTGTGACTTGATTGTTGTTCTCTTTCTTTTGTTACTTTCATTCATCAGCTTCCTTCCTTCTTCAGTGTCATAACCAACAAAACCATCTACTTGTCTTTGGTATTCATTTCTGACATCATCATATAATTTCTTCATCTGAGAATGATTCAACCTTGTCAAACCCTTGTATCCTCTTCCTTTCAAGTAGTCCATAAAGAAATTTCGTTCTTGAGCCTTAGTCATTGATTTCTTGAACTTTGTTTGAACAGCAGCTTCTTGTCTTTCCTTTTCATACTCACCATCAAGTTCTGCTTGAAGCTTTTTAGCTGCAATATCACCTTGAGCTTCTTGATAAGCTTTGATATGCTCTATGGTAAAGGACTTCTTTTTCTTTTTCTTTTCTGATTCCACTAGAATTCCTTTTCCTTTATCTTTTGGATCAATCTCCTGAATAGGTTTAGGAGAAAGTTGCAGATCTTGAGATTGTTCAACTCCAGGAATAGCAATACCTCTAGGTTTTGACATATTCAGCATGATCTCAGCAATAGTATTATCATCACTATTAGACTGGATCATTTCTTCTTCTTGGACTGGATTGGAAGGACCCACATCTTCTTCAAAATCCAAAGTCCTTGGTGTAATCTGAAATTGCCTCATCGTACCTTGGGCAGTATCTTGAATAATATTAACACCAGTACCTTCCAAATCCAATACTTCTTTATCACCACTTCTGACTTGAGTGTCAGCATCTTGATGAGAAATATGTTCTTCAAGTGGTGTCTGTGGAATATTCAAAGCAGCATCTTGATCATCAGCACTTTGAAAAGCAGTCTTTTCATCCACAGTCTTTTTATCAACAACATATTCATTCAAATTCACATTATTTTTATTCCTCCCCAATGTGAATGAAGATTGTTTTCTTAATTTCCTCTTCTTTGACTTATCCTTCTGAAGACCTTTTGAAGGATGTTGAAGAATAGACTTAACCAATTTCTTCAAATTCTTTTACTTCTTTTGAAGAGTGGCTAAAACGTTATCTTGATTATCATAAGCCTTTTTAAGTCTCTTCAACTCTCTTGTCAAAGCATAATTATCCATAACTTCATCTTCAGTAGGTGTATCATTACCAGCCATCATTCCCTCATCTCCTCCAGATGTTTGAAACTCATCTGTGGAAGTATAATCATTGGGATTAAATGGTTGACTAACACCATGAACTGTGTCATTGAGATCAGTATCTTGCAGAGAAACAGGCTTTTCTGCAGAGGCAGTCTTTTCTCTGGAAACNTATATATATATATATATATATATATATATATGTATATATATGACTTTTAACAATTAACACATTCTCCGAAACAACCATTATATTCGTCTTCTAACAACTTTCGTATTCGTTCACGTCACTTCCGTAACACTTCGACGAATACCATCCCACGTCGTTTTCTATAATAATATATATATAAAATATATAAAGCTTAAACGGCGATAACATTTTTCTACAAACGTTATCCTTATCACTCATCGATTCATCGACGATTTATCACATAGTCACAAGTTATACTTATATATAACTTTGATTTTGAATGTCAAACATTAAAATAAACACGAGTTTTCTTAATAACCGGTCATAGCGATTCAACTAGACTTAGACTATCAAGCACTAAGACTTGCCATATATATATTGTTAGGAATACATTTTTTCTTATAGAAGATTCGGTCACCCCAAGTATTTTAAAGCATTGTATAGCTCGTAGTATTTAATATGGTAGTTAATATGTAGCTTAGTTTTAGTTAGTATTCGTGGTGTCGGGTCGGGTCTTTTACCCTCTGTCAGCCCGCTCCACAGCCTAGTAGAGGCATTCATCCATTGTAAGTATAAATACCTTCTCCCACCAAGGGAGAAGGTTGCACCTTTCACATAGTTAATCATTTAGCTCTTGTTTTTCTCTCTCTAAAGGCTCTCATTCTCTCTTTCTTTTTCTCTCTAAAACTCTTCTACTAATCTCTTCATTTTCTTTCTTTATTCGAACCATATAACAAGAACCACATATGTTTAAGATTATGTGTATCCTACAATTGGTATCAGAGCCAGGTTTTATCTTAGGACCTTGGAAATTCGGATTTGGAGAAGTTCTTGTTGTGTTTGGTTAGTTAGTTTAGTTTTTCTTGGTAAAACACCTTGGACAATCTCGTTAAGTGATTTACTATGGGTTATGGATGTACTTTTGTAATTAGAAGTGTTATATCTTCCTAGTTCTTTAGTTGGTTTAGCTTGTTCAATCATTGGTGGGGTGTTTGTATGATCTTATGTTAGTTTTCTATATCTATAGGCGGCAATGGTAAGAGCTGGTAAGCATGGTAACTGTATCGGCGGCCGGGGCCGGTGCTCCGCGTTCTATCTAGGTTCCGCTCTTATGTACGCCCGGGGAACCTCTTACAAGATTACAGACTAAAATGACTCGCTTTCTTTCTGAATCTGCTTTCTCTATTGACATATAAGAGTCTCGACTTGAGCGCTTCCTCGAAATAAAACGGCGAAGGAACGCCTTCTCTCTCGTGCTATGGCTTTGCTTCCTTATCTGGGGAGACGTGACTAAGCCTAAAAGGCGCTAGACGGCACTATTGACTGGACTGTTGCACATAAAGGCCGACAGAAGCAACCTTTCTTAGCGCGCTTTTCAAGCGCTTAGCTTCTGCTAGAAAAAGGCGGCAAGGCCATAAAGTAAGTGAAGTTGCAAGCCTAAGCCAAGAAGGTACGAACGAGGTAGCGGTTTTCTCCCCGGTGTTATGTTCTTTGCAGCGGTTTGATCAGTGGAATCAGCGGTTAAAGTTAGCGGTTAGTTGCTTCTTTACTGTTTTGGGTTAGTGGACAAAAGGTACTGTTTTGGCCGTTAGTTGTCAGCGGTTAGTACACTCTGTCGTATTGTGTGTCTAGCGGTTAGCTCCTTCAGCGGTTATCGTCATTAGCGGTTACGCTGTCAGCGGTTACTCTGGTAGCGGTTACTTTGTCAGCGGCTATTTGTGTTAGCGGTTATCTTGTCAGCGGTTACCTTTGTTAGCGGTTATCTTGTCAGCGGCTACTTTTGTTAGCGGTTACCTAGTCTGCGGTTACTTTGTTAGCGGTTACCCTGTTTCAGCGGTTTGGTATACTCAGCGGTTTCTCATATTCAGGGGTTTGCATGTATTGTGTGGTGGTGTGTTGCATTTAACTAAAGTTTGAGAAACTTATTGATCTGCTAACGACTTGTGCTTGGTGTATTGTTACAACTTAAGTCGTTTCGATTAATCTGATAGTGATAGGATGATACAACTTGACTTATCACGGTTAGATATATTGTCACTTGACTTGTCGCGACTTGACACTTAGCACAAATTGAGACTCATCTAAGTTTTCATTTAAGTCTAATCCTCACACTTCATCTTTCGGTTTTCTCTGGTGACTTTAGTAAAATCCCGGGAAAGAATCGATTTCTCGGTTTAAGTCTCTAGAGTTGTTAAATCCCGCACAATTTTATATCATGTCAACTAATTCAGAGCTGGTCATATAATGAGATTCTCAAACTGTACGAAGTAATCGATGAACATACGATCTTGAACCCTATACAGCTAAAGAACCAGCTTGAGCCTGAGAACTCTGAAATGGAATGTTCAAACTCTGTTTCTCAAGAGAGAGAGCTTCATCAGCTACAACAAGTGCTTCACAATGCAAATGAAAGTAGCATAGAATGTTTTCGACAACTTCATTCACACCTCTCGGTAATTTTAGAGGGAGCTGGATTCAAAATGGGATTCGAACGGGCATTTGCAACTCTTTTTAGTCAAGACGTTTAGACTTTCACAGATACAATGATTCTTAAGTTGGATCAACTACAACTACAACTTGAGCAAGGTGAATACTCAAAAATTGGATCCACGACTGCCCTTTTTGTGATCGACAAACAACTCCAAGTGTTCATCGATTCGGAACTCAATATGGATTACGACTACGATAGACTGATGACGAAACAGTGTTTCGCTGATCACACAGGACTCGAAGTTGACATGTTCAGAGTCACACTACTCCAACTCATGGGTAATGTTAAGAAGTACATCGATGAAAGTACACAACACATTCTTGTGCACGGTGACAAGGTGAAGACAGGTCAGGTGCAAACATGTGATGGTAGTAGTGATTCAAGTAACGTATCGGATGTTGGATCAGGGGTCACGATCTGCACAGGATCAAAGTCTGAGAAACTTGACATCACCAAAAATTTTGTGACTCTTACTACACCTGAAATGTATGAAGTGAACGAAGATTTCAAACTCATGAATGAACAAGTGCCATGTACTGAGGTACCCCTAACTGAACATCATAACGTGCTGTCTAAATGTGGTAATGAGTCAAGTTGTTTGTTTACAGCTGAGTTATTCAAATCAAAGGATACGGTTGATAAAGAAGTGTTTAATAAACTTTCAAACAGATTTTTACAACTTGAAAAACATTGTATTTCACTTGAAATCGCAATTCAACAAAAGGAAAAAAGTTTTCGAACCAACCAACCATGCAAAAATCCGGAACTTCCTGAGTTCTGTGAATTCTTTATGATTAATGATTTGAAAGCTAAGCTAGATGCAAAGAACTTAACAATCATCAACCTGAAAAACCACATTACTAAGATGTGTGCTATGTGTGATGAAGTTAAGTCTAAACATGATAGTGATGCTATGGTAACTAGAAATGCTGAATTGGAACTTAATGTGGCTAAATTATCTTTGGAAAATGAGTCTTTGAAAATACATTGTAAAATCCTGAATGATTCAATCAGAGAAACGAGAACTAAGTCGATTGAACAAACAACCTCTTTGACTGCCCAAAATAATGAACTCAAAACTAAGCTTCAGAAAATGGGTCTCACTGTAGCAGCATTAAACAACGAGATTAGTAAAGCAACAGGGAACAGTGTGAACACTAAGTTTTCAAAACCTTCAATCTTGGGGAAACCAATTCACTGTCAATCTTACAGGAACCAATCAGTGGTTAAACAAATTACTGCCTTCAGGTCTGAACGTCCAAAATCATTTAAAACTCAATCGGTCTCCCAAGTTGAAGTGAAAAATGTTTTGTTAAAACCAGTCACTTCACAATGTAAATCTATCCAACAGAATGTCAAAAGTCATCTTATAATTCATGTGCCTAAACCTAATGATAGTGTTATCGAACCATATGAGTCTAACATGCAAGCCACTAGGACCAGAAGTGCTATAAAATCTGTTGTGACAACTAAACATAATCTCAAAAAGGCAGATAATAAGTGGCTCTTAAAGTGTGTGAAACCCCACTGGGTTAGATCTTCTTTTAAGTGGGTACCAACTGGGAGATTATTTAGTATGAACAAACATAAATGGTCAAGTGATTATGAGCCAAAGGTTAAACCATGTCATGGTCAACATGAATGCTTGATTAAAACATGTAAAGATACACACTTTCATTATGGAAATGCACGTCCTTCTAACCCAAGTGCAGGTTCGTTATCTTGTGTCGGCACAAAGAGACACCAAGTGTGGCTACCTAAGTCACTGAATACTCCTAACTCTGGAGATCAGATCCCTCATACTTAATAAGTCCTCTTCATGACTCTTGATTATCTCATATCAGGACTCGGGTTTCCACTGTTATGCAAGGAATGAGCATCCATGTCCATTCTTCATGTATCCTTGTACATATTTTATATCATATAGAATTATTTTATTTTTTGTCTATTCCTAGTTAGTAATCTTTTAGTTACGCTTTCTCTTGAGGCATGTTCAGTCTGGCATCGATTACATCCTCAAATGGCAACATGTATTATATGAATTATTTCCTCACGAAGTACTTCACATTTGAGCCTTCTTTTGATCATATGCTTCCATGCCTTCAATCAATGTTCCCTGACAACTTATCAGGTCATTGATTGAGGGGGAGAGTTTGTGTACTATTGTGAGGTGTGTGTGCTCCTTGTCTGCTCTGTGGCTTTTGCTGGGTTTGTTCTGTGGTTGTGATAATTGTTGGCTCTTAAGTAGTGTAAGGGGATAACCTTACCATTTTGCTAATTTTGCATATAGGAAATATAAGGGTTAGTTTTGCCCATCAGTGAAAGTTGAATTATTTAGAAAGTTCAGGGGTGTGTTTTGCCAAACTGTGTAAGTGGTTAATAAGACACCTCTTGGGCAGTGGTTAGCTCATAACTCATTTTGAATATCTTAAAAACACCTCTTAATTTTTTTTTCTCTCCTCTCTAACCACTGCCTCACACTTCCTAAGGATCAAGGATTGATTTAGTGCTATAGGTATGTCACGATGATTTGAAGTCAATTAGAATACTCTCTAGTTGTGTATCTCTAACATCTGGCCATATATATATATATATATATATATATATATATATATATATATATATATATATATATATATATATATATATATATATATATANTTTGATCATGCTCCTTATGTGTAACTAAAGCAACTACCCGGGCATTGTACTGCGCTCTCCAAGTGTGCCTGTTCCCCCCTTCTTCCTTACCATGGCAAGTCTTTGTGAAATTACAGCTCTGACCACTTCTGATCTTTGTAGAGGCATGTTTAAATTTAGATTAGTAAATTATTAATTCATTCAGTAAATACTTGTCATAATCAAGTTTTATTATATACTGAAATCTCTTATCTACTCCAGCGAGTGATTTATTTATTTATTTATTTTGATCCCTCATTCCACTAATCCGTTGTTACTTTACTGATTCATTCAAGGCATAGACTCCCTCTTTGTCTTATTAGCGCAGGTGTTCGTCAACGATGAAAGCCGCTTAAGACTCGAAGAAAGAGGGCTAGGCCCCGGGAGGGCTTTCAGGGACTGGGTAGGGTGGATTATAGAGCTAGGGGCTAAGGTTTGTCCATTGGGATTGGGCATGGACGAACCTCGACTGGGCCAGCATTGATGAAAAATGACTTTTACCACCCAAAAAAAGATCTCAAGTGATTAGGCGGGGACAGGATTCGAACCTGTAGTCTTCAGATCATGAGCCTGATGAGTTGACCATTCCTCCACCCCGCGTCATCCATTCCCATTCCAAAAAGTCCAGTTAAAAATGAGTATTTATGATTGGTCTCTCAATCTCTATGTTTTTATTATCTCTAAAGAACTCACCTCAATAGTTATTACATTTCCATTCAACCCTTAGTTGCTCTTATCGAGGTTGGAGGGTGTGGGATGAGATGGAGTGGCAAGCCAAGCACAGTTATGTCGAGTGTCAAAGTGTGTAGACTATGTAGCCTTTCACACTCGTATATATTGAGCTCGTAATGGTACCTCGCAATTCAAAAGTCTCTCTACGGCTGAAGAATGAGCGTGTTCTTGGGCCATCGTCATTTGACTCTTACAGTGGGTTCGAGTGTGTATGTCGAGTGAAATGAATGAAACCCAAGAATTTATAAAACCCGATTTGCTTCCAAGTGAAAGACTTGGCTTCTCTTGCTCCCAAAACTCTCTAACTTGCTTCGAAACCTTCTTGTTTGCCCTCAGCCTAACTTGTGAGTGTTTGCAAATGCTTGTGTGTGTTAAGGCTATGGCAAAGGCTCGATATATATAGGGAGTGCGCAAGAGGAGGAGTGTTAGCTAGGTCTTCTAGCATTTAATGTTTGCTTCACCAACTTAGCTAACAAAGGTAGTGTGTCGGCGAGTAACATGGGAAAAAGTAGAACAAGGCATGGTCTTAAGATTAGTCAAATAAACTAGTCATAAGCTACTATTTAAAAATTCAAAAAGGGATGGTGTGTTGGTGCATGCTTGCCGTAAACCATGGGGAAAGGTCAAATCATGTTTTGTCATCTCCTTTTTACCTATTACACGATGGTCTCAAGTTGAATTTGATGGTTATGAAAGTCCAAGTTCAAAAGTAAGGCCTCATATAGCAAAGGTAAATATGGCATTAATATTATTAAAATGAGCTACACCTTAGCCAGTTAATAAAAAAAAATATGACTGTGTGCTTGTGCTACTGTGGACAGTCGACAAAAGCAAGGTGTTGTCACCTCTTGTTTCACCAAATGTTTAATATCCATCATACATAGGACTTATTTGCTAGCTCATAAAGTGTTGGTCAAATTAAAGATAAGTAAGGTATGGACTTGGGATAAAAAAAATGCTAGCTTATTGGAAGATAAGTTTTGATTATTATTATTATTATTATTATTATTATTATTATTA
>LBNU01016722.1:53650-69577 GCA_014162995.1 Artemisia annua | reverse complement strand
GTTTGGAAGGCCCAAATAAAAGAAAAGAGATAAATGGGCTAGTGTATAGTGAATTCGTGTCGGTACGCGTGCGGTGACGGTATGCGCGTGAGCCCGTTCGAAGTGAGATATGAGATATGCCACGAGCATATTTCATAATTGTGTTATTTAAATAATAGAGCAAAAAAAATGTAACCCTTAAAAGTGGTTTATTAAACGTTCAAATGAAATTACTTTGTGTTTAACGTTAGTTAATGACTAGGTAAATTACGGGGTATTACACAACCTTTGTCCGAGAACACAAGTTCATCGGCTCCCATGGTGCTTCTAGCCAATAACAGAAACTCACAGGATAACAGTAGCCGTGACACACGTGACTCGAGGGATACTCGTGATTCCCGCTCTACTACTCGTTCCTATGAACCCAAGGTGCGTTTCAATTTTATTCGTGGTTCTTGTAGGTTTGGTAATGGTTGCCACTTTGTTCATGATGCCAATGCTCGAATTCCTTCAGCACTAAATACGTCCTTTTGGCAGTCTTTATCTTTACCACTGCAATGCACGGGACGCATGGTGTGCATGGCATAAATAATAAATTGGTTCCTACCGAGAATAGTATGCATGACACGAATGGTGTATGCATAGGACGAATGGTGTACATGGTGTGTATGTAACAAATAATAATAGTATGCATGGGATGAATAATAGCACTGTAGTGCATTCGGGCCAGGAATTGCTTATTGCTCTTTTACGAGCCTAACAAAGTAACAAAGGTTATTGGAGCAATTTGTACTTGCTCGTTAATTGGGTCAGGCCCAACGATCTCTTCAGGGCTAGGTCGACGGAACCTGTTCGCACCAGATGGTTGTTTAAGCACAAGTATTTAGCAGATGGTTCTCTTAGTCAATATAAGGCTCATATCGTGGCGAATGGTAGTTCGCAGTAGTTTGGTGTTGATGAGACTTTTATCTTGGTTGTCAGACCGGCTACTATCCATATTTTTGTTAGTCTTGCAGTTTCTCGACATTGGCTTGTTCATTAACTTGATGTCAAGAATGAATTTTTTATTCATGGTAGTTTGTCTAGGACTATTTATATGTATCGGACACCTGGTTTTCGGGGTCCACAACATCCTAATCATGTTTGTCTTCTACAGAGGTCTCTTTATGGTCGGAAGTAGGTTCCCCGGGCCTGGTTTCAAAGATTTACAGGCTATGCTACTTGTGTTCGATTTTCTCATAGTCATTGTGACTCTTCTTTATTTATCTAAAGGAGTGAGACTGATATTGCTTATTTATTATTATATGTTGATGGTATTGTGTCGACTGCCTCCTCTGTAGCACAATTACAACATATTATTGTTTTTTTTAATCAGGAGTTCTCTATGACTGATCTTGGTCCACTTGAATATTTTCAAAAGATATTTATTATTCATTCTCCTGCAAGGATGTTCTTGTCTCAGAAGAAATATGCTTATGAGGTACTTGAGCATGCACATATGCTCAAGTATAATCCTTTTCATACACTGGTTGATATTGATTCTAAGTTAGGTGTTGATGGTGATCCGGTTAAGGATCCTACTTTGAATCACAGTCTCGCAGGGGCTCTACAGTGTCTCACTTTTATTCGTCTAGGTATTTCTTATGCCGTACAACATGTGTGTTTATATATGCATGATTCACGGGAGCCTCATCTAACCACTCTGAAGCGGATTTTACGCTATGTTTGTAGTACTATAGGTTATGGTTAACGGTTGTATTCTCCATCGACATCCTCTTTGGTTGTCTATTCTGATGCTGACTGGGCTCGTTATCCTAGGCGATCTACTTTTGGGTATTATGTATTCTTGGCAACAATCTTCTCTCCTGGTCCTTTAAGCCTCAGGTTATGCTTTCTCGTTCTAGTACTAAGGCTGAGTACCGTGGTTTTGCCAATGCAGTTGTTGAGACTTGTTGCTTGTGTAATCTTCTCCAGGAGCTTCACATGTCGTTGTCTTCTGCAACACTGGTCTACTGTGATAATGTAAGTGCAGTTTATCTATCTTCTAATTATGTACAGCATCAACGCACGAAGCACATTGAGATTGACATTAACTTTGTTCGTGATTTGGTTGCTGTTGGCCATGTGCATGTTTTGTATGTTCCCTCACGCTATCAGTTTGCTGACATCTTCACCAAGAGTCTTCCATCTGCTCTGTTTACTGAGTTTCGAGACAATTTGAGCATTCGCTCCTCTCCCGCTCTAGGGTAGGGGGTTAGTGGATCAATCTATGGGTTCAGCCCATGATTTATATTTGATTAGGATTTGACCCATTGTTTGTATTGGGTTAGGATTTATTTAGGGTTAAGTCTATTTGTTATGGCTATATATACACTTTCGCATGTAACTAGTTATAAGTCTCATACACACACGGGGTTTTGACATAAATCAAATGTAGTTTAGATATTACTATCTGTTTGTTTTTTCTTGAAAATAACATATGAAAATGTGCGTATGTGATTTTATTTGCATATGTGATGAAAAATATATGTTGACAATTGTTGTATTAAAGAGTGTTTTGGATTGTTTATTTTATAGTGCGGTCAAATTTGGTTGTTAAAACTCCGAAAAAAGCTTGTATCATTGTATATAAGAAGATAACTAAAATATGATCATTAACGGGATTGATAACATATAACCTGCAACAGAACATTATACAAACAATTAACTCATGATCAACCAAATGAAGTTGGTACCTTTTCTCAAGTATTAGGATTTTGAACAAATATAACTTCAATCTAAGACTTATGGGCGCAGCATATGAGAAGAAACAATGAGGCTTGCGTCATCAGTATGAACAAAACTCCTATATCTCTTCCCATTCACAATCTTAATTCCCAAAACTTAATACATATGTTAAAAAGCGTATTGAGGCGCACTTTTTAAAACTATGATCAACCTCTATATCAAATTTATATCATGCAATTCATATATAAACTTTGCAAATAACAAAAATAACCATTAACATGTTTTAAACGATAATCAAAAAGCGTGTCCCTTGATTTTGACCAATTATCGTTTTGCTATCAACAACTCCATCGTAATCAAACCTAATCAGATTTGACCAATATGATATCTTTAGAGGCATATTGGATTAGATAGATGTTAAGATATAATTGAATCACACGGTTAAATATGTGTATATTGTTTGTGAACCGGTGGCTAGTGACTAGGGATTTTCGTGATATCCGATTGTTGCTTAGGGTATGGATACGCCGAAGTTTGTAGTGTTTTGGTGTAACACTTTTGTTTTTCTTTTTTGTGTGTTGAATGAATCTTGTAAGAAAGAAATTTATAAAATTTTATGTCAAATCATAAAGTATTATTATTAAGTCAAGAGGAAAATTCAATTGCATACCCTTATTTTGGTGCATACCAAGGGACAAATCTCCACCATTTATCTAGTTTGATCTAAAGGTGTGGATTAACCTAAGATTTTAATATGGAAACCTAAGTCCATGTTTTTCCCCCTTTTTCTTTGTCTTTCTTATTTATTCATTTTTTTTCTTTTTCCCTTTTTTCTCTTTTCTTTTCTTTTTATTTCTTTTTTCCTATTTACGTCTTTTTTTTTCCTGCTAATTCTATTGACGTTTCTTTCTTTTTATTTTTCTTTTTTTCTTTTCTTTTTTTTTTTCTTGTCTATTCTTTTCTAATCACGTTTTCTTTTTCTTTTTTTTGTCCACGCAAATTTTGTCTTTTTTTTAGACATTTTTTTAATTCACTTTTTTTTTCTTTTTTTTTTCAAAAAAAAATTCACGTTTTTCTTTAAATTCACGTTTTCTATTTTAATTCACACGTTTTTTCACTTTCTTACGTTTTCGTTCGTTTCATACATTTTCGCCCGTTTTTTTTTCCGTTTTCATACATTTATACACGTTTTCGTCCGTTTTCAAAGGTTTTTGTTCGTTTTCATACGTTTTCGTCTGTTTTCAAACATTTTCGTTCGTATTTTTACGTTTTCGTCTCTTTTCAAACGTTTTCGTCTGTTTTCGTCCATTTTTTGACGTTTTTGTCTGTTTTCATACATTTTCGTCCGTTTTTATACGTTTTCATCTACTTTTCATACGTTTTCGTCCGTTTTTAGACGTGTTTTTACGCTTTCATACATTTTCGTCTATTTCCGTACGTTTTCGTCCGTTTTCGCCCATTTTCGTCCATTTTCATATGTTTTCGTCCAATTTCGTTCATTTTTGTTCTTTTTCATACGTTTTTGTCTGTTTTCATCCGTTTTCCTTTATTTTCATCCATTTTTCATATGTTTTTGTTCATTTTTATACGTGCTTTTATGTTTTCATTCGTTTTTTGTCCATTTTCATACGTATTCGTCCAATTTCTTACGTTTTCGTCTGTTTTCTTACGTTTCTAAATATTACAAGTTATATTCATAATATCACTTGTGATTTTCTGAATATCACTTGTAATTTTCTTATGTTTTCTTCCTCTTACGTTTTTCATACGTTTTTTAATATCACAATTGATTTTCTGTGATAGGCAGAATATCACAAGTGATACTATGAGTACCACAAATGATATTCTGGATATCATAAGTAATATTCTGTGATATTCAGAGTATCACAAGTGATATTCTGAATATCATAAGTGATTCGAATTTGACAAGTGATATTCAACAAATGTTTGTAATATGAAAATCACAAGTGATATTCAGAAAATCACAAATGATAGATATTCAGAAAATCACAATTGATATTTAGAATATCACCATTGATATTCAGAAAAATAAAAGTGATATTCTGAATATTAGTTGTGATATTCAGAAATGTTTTCGTTCGTTTTCATCCGTTTTCTTTCATTTTCATCCATTTTTCAAACGTTTTTGTCCTTTTCATACATGCTTTTACACTTTTATACGTTTTCTTCCGTTTTCATACATTTTCGTTCGTTTTCTTACGTTTTCGTCCATTTTTTCATTCGTTTCCGTCCGTTTTTTAATGTTTTTGGCAATTTTATACGTTTTCATATGTTTCTAAATATCACAAGTGATATTCTGAATATCACAAATTATATTATGAATATCACAAGTGATATTCTGTGATATTCTAAATATCACAAGTTATATTCTGCTGTGATATTCTGAATATCACAAGTGATTTTCTTTGATATGTAGAATATCACAAGTGATACTATGAGTACCACAAATGATATTCTAGATATTATAAGTAATATTATGTGATATTCAAAGTATCACAAGTGATATTATGAATATCATAAGTGATTTTCTGAATTTGAAAAGTGATTTTTAACAAATATTTTGTAACATGAAAATCACAAGTGATATTTAGAATATCACCATTGATATTCAGAAAAACATAAGTGATATTCTGAATATCAATTGTGATATTCGGAAACGTATAAAAACGGACGAAAACGTAAAAAAATGGACTAATACGTATGAAAATGGATGAAGTATGAAAACGGACGAAAACATAAGAAAATCACAAGTGATATTCAGAATATCACAAGTGATATTCAGAAAATCACAAGTGATATTCTAGATATCACTGAATATCACTTGTGATATTCAGAAACGTAAGAAAATGGACCAAAATGTAAGAAAATGGACGAATACGTATGAAAACAGACAAAAACGTATGAAAGCGTAAAACCACATATGAAAACGGACAAAAACGTATGAAAAATGAACGAAAACGAAAGATTACGGATGAAAACGGATGAAAACGTTTCTGAATATCACAATTGATATTCAGAATATCATTTGTTTTTTTCTGAATATCAATGGTGATATTCTAAATATCAATTGTGATTTTTTGAATATCTATCATTTGTGATTTTCGGAATATCACTTGTGATTTTCATGTTACAAACATTTGTTGAATATCACTTGTCAAATTCAGAAAATCACTTATGATATTCAGAATATCACTTGTGATACTCTGAATATCACAGAATATTACTTATGATATCCAGAATATCATTTGTGGTACTCATAAAATCACTTGTGATATTCTGCATATCACAGAAAATCACTTGTGATATTCAGAGTATCACTTGTGATATTCTGAGTATCACTTGTGATATTGTGAGTATCACTTGTGATATTTTGAGTATCACAGAATATCACTTGTGATATTCAGAATATAACTTGTGATATTTTGAATATACAGAATATCACTTGTGATATTCATAATATAATTTGTGATATTCATAATATCACTTGTGATATTTAGAAACATATTAAAACGTATGAAAATTGCCAAAAATATTTAAAAACGGACGAAAACGAATGAACAAATGGACGAAAACGTAAGAAAACCAACGAAAATGTATGAAAACGGAAGAAAACGTATGAAAATGTAAAAACATGTATGAAAAGGACAAAAACGTTTGAAAAATGGCCGAAAACGAAGGAAAACGGACGAAAATGTATGAAAACGGACGAAAACATAAGAAAATGGACGAATATGTATGAAAACGGACGGAAACGTATGAAAGCGTAAAAAACGTCTAAAAACGGACGAAGACGTATGAAAAATGGACGAAAATGAAAGANAAAACGGAAGAAAACGTATGAAAATGTAAAAACATGTATGAAAAGGACAAAAACGTTTGAAAAATGGCCGAAAACGAAGGAAAACGGACGAAAATGTATGAAAACGGACGAAAACATAAGAAAATGGACGAATATGTATGAAAACGGACGGAAACGTATGAAAGCGTAAAAAACGTCTAAAAACGGACGAAGACGTATGAAAAATGGACGAAAATGAAAGAAAACGGACGAAAATGTATTAAAACGAATGAAAACGTATGAAAACGGACGAAAACGTATGAAAACGAACGAAAATGTGAGAAAACATATGAAAACAGACGTTAACGGGCGAAAACGTATGAAAGCTTACGAAAACGTATGAAAATGGGCGAAAACGTAAGAAAACAGGCGAAAATATATGAAAACGTGCGAAAACAGACAAAAAGGTATGAAAACGGACAAAATGTATTAAAACAGATAAAAATGTAGAAAGCGAAAAAAAATGTTTATTAGGTAAGAAAAAAAAGCGTGGATTAGAGAGACAGACAGTAAAAAAAATAAAATAAAATAAAAATACGTGTAGTAAAGAGGCACCAAAAAAAAAAAAAAAAAAAAAAATGAATAATGAAAAAGACAAAGAAAAGGGGAAAAAAAACATGGACTTATGTTTCCCCATTTAATCTTAGGTTAATCCCCACCATTAGATCAAACTAGATGGATGGTGGGGATTTGTCCCTTAATATGCACTAAAATTAGAGGATGCTCGTTAAGTCAAATCTAATTTGTAAGATATCTTTGTTTTATTCTTGTTTTCACATGTAAGAAAGTCTAATTCTTTTGTTGGGTCGACTAAACGATACCCAATATTATCATTACTTGGTACTTATCGTTTTATAAAAATACTTAAGATTTAGTATGGAATTTAATTCCTAACGTTAATGACTTTCTTGTAAATCACGAAAATCGTCCACAACAAAAAGTTTTGTTATATAGTACCTAATAAGAGAAGTTTCAAGGATCTCTCAGCTAAAAAGATTTTCTTTCAGTATATAAAAAAGATTCATAATCATCAATGAGAATTACCTTTAACAAACTTTAGCAAATAATTAAGCTTATTAAAAACGTAAATCATTATACTGTAACGTACGTCTTACACTTTTCCGGATTAAGCTTGTCGAATAAGTAGAAAATTGATTGTCTATATATAGTAAGGTATCACAAATCCATAGCTCCATATTATGGTCATTAAATGTCACACGCTCTAGAGTAAACCTTAAACTATTGCGTTCTCAAAATATATCTAAGAGAAATGGTACTTCTAGAAAACCATAGAGACCATCGTTATACTTCAGTGCTTGTGCAACATCGTCATCAACTCCCTTAGAAATACGTCTATGGCTTCGTCTTTCTTGAGCTTAATGATTTTTCTGCTTTTTGTTGTAATTTAATCTTTCATTATTCAAGCAAAGTGCTGATAGTGATCTAATTCTGTTAAGGGTTTGTTTTGTAGGACAGAATGAAATGTCAAAATGAATGGAATAAACGATATAATGAAATATATAGTGTAACCATGGGCGGTTTTGGGCCGGCGCACCATCAGCAACCGAGCCGGGCCCAACCCACTCAGGGGCACTAAAATTTTTTATACCCATTATATGTAGGGTAAAAGCCATATATTAGCAACATACTTTCACAAATTTTCAAATCTAGGTAACAAACTTTTTTTATTACTAATCTAGTCATTAAAACCGGCTAATTTGCGACGATATAGTAAATATTGTCACCGGCTACCTCCTGAATATGGAAAATGACTGACACGTCATTTTTTAACGACCGTTAGTGGCATATTTTTTCATCGTTAGTCCTTTATACTAACGAACGTTAGTCCTTTAACGGAAATTCGAAATTATAAGGTTTTTTTTTTTTTTTTTTCTCGTTTTCATCCATTTTTCTTCCGCTTTCGTCCGTTTTTATTACGTTTTAGTCCGTTTTTCTTCCGTTTTCGTCCGTTTTTCTTACGTTTTTGTCCGTTTTTCTTACGTTTTCGTCCACTTTTATCCATTTTCGACCGATTTTACACGTTTTCGTCCGCACTTACACGTTTTCGTCCGTTTTTCTTACGTTTTTCTTCCGTATTCGTCCTTTTTTCTTACGTTTTCGTCCGTTTTTCTTACGTTTTCGTCTGTTTCTCTTCCATCTTCGTCCGTTTTCTTACGTGTTCATCCGTTTTTACACGTTTTCGTACTTATTCATCCGCTTTCATCCGTTTTTACTTATTCATCCGCTTTTCCGCAGTAAATAACTTAAAATTTGGATTTCTTACTTATTCATCCGCTTTCATCCGTTTTTACACGCTTTCTTCCATTTTTGCACGTTTTCATCCGTTTTTTCACGTTTTCGTCTGTTTTGCACGTTTTCGTTCGTTTTTAAACGTTTTCGTCTGTTTTTCTCACGTATTGCATTTTCAGGTTAAAATCTCGCGAGCCTTAATGTAAAACATCATTCCAGACAACTTTCGTGTTTTACACTTTTGATGATTTGGACAAGAAAATGGTCAAAATCATGATTTAAAATCGATACAGAAACATTTTTAAAAAATGTCAAGTTTTCTTTTAGTATACTTACATAATCACAAAAAATATATATATACGAGAATGAATAGTAGAAGTGAATAGTAAAACGTATAAAATCGGACAATAACGGATAAAAGCGGACGAAAACGTAATAAAAACGGACGATAATGGAAGAAAAACGTAATAAAAACGGACGAAAACGGATAAAAACGGACGAAAACGTGTAAGTGCGGACGAAAACGTGTAAAATCGGTCGAAAATGGATAAAAGCGGACGAAAACGTAAGAAAAACGGACGAAAACGTAAGAAAAACGGACGAAAACCGAAGAAAAACGGACGAAAATGGAAGAAAAACGGACGAAAACGTAAGAAAAACGGACTAAAGCGTAATAAAAACGGACGAAAGCGGATGAAAACGAAAAAAACTTTCTAATTTCGAATTTCCGTTAAAGGACTAACGGTCGTTAGTATAAGGACTAACGATGCAAATTTATGTGAGGAACACAAGGGTATTTTAGTCAGTTAACTAAATCAGCAGGTCATATTTACTATATCGTCGCAAATTAGCCGGTTTCAATGACTATATTAGTAATAAAATAAGTTTGTTACCTAGATTTGAAAATTTGTGAAAGTACGTTGCTAATATATGGCTTTTACCCTTATATGTACAACAGTACAAGTCATGTCGTCGTCAAGAAGTCCGGTGAGCTGAAAGGGTTTTGAGAATGTAGAAGATGAGTTTGATGAAAAAGAAAAGAAAGAATATTAATTTTTTATTTATTTTGAGGCCTTGTAGACTGTAGAGTACTTTTAGGTCCACGTCTACTTTTTGCTTTAAAAA
The DNA here is from genome assembly GCA_014162995.1 of Artemisia annua. Lineage (NCBI taxonomy): Eukaryota > Viridiplantae > Streptophyta > Magnoliopsida > Asterales > Asteraceae > Artemisia > Artemisia annua. Next base: position 59,637 of record LBNU01016722.1, on the reverse strand, counting down.
GATTTTTACTACACCATCACGTGCCCTCTTTGTGCATATATGTTTTCCATGTTTTTATTGTCACACTTTTATAAAATATTACAGTATTTCTTTCATGTGAAATCCCAACTCAATGAAGTATGAACTAAAATGGTGATTAATACTAGTAATATGTGAAACTTAGCTATTTAATACTCTACAATTTATATGTTTAGGATCTAAATGTTTAAAATAAAAACGTTGAATGATAACAAAATACGTTAAATAAATAGCTATGGATGTTTTTTTTAATAAATTTACTTATTATTTAAGGAGCATTGATTGGGATGCCTAATTGGTGTGCCTAAATATATGCCTAATCCTATGTGGCAACATCCTATTGGTGACATCAAAGGGACCCCCTTTTTCACAAACCAATAAACAACTTCCACATCCATTTAGGCACAAAATTAGGCATACAATTAGGTCTCTCAATCATTTTCCTTATTTAAGTGTTTTGGTGATTTATACTTTGTCTATTTTTCATGACTATTTGATCTAGTTATTTTTGTAACATATCGTACTTAACTGGGTTATTGAGACACGGGGGCGTCATCACACAAAGTCAAACCGGGTGAATGGGTGATGGTGTGACCGATAAGAATTGTTATCGGTTTGGAAAAAACGTTTTTAGCGCCAACATTGCACATGTTTTGTTGTTGTTGTTGGTGTTGTTGTTGTTTTATTATTTTTTTCGGCCCGTTCTAATAAGGGGGAAAAAAAATTTGCCCCCCCCCCCCCCCAATAAATATTCTGGCTCCGCATCTAGTATGTTGAAGCATATTCCAAACACAATAGATCTGAAACAATAGATAGAAGCATGTCCAATTTGACTACACGTGAATTGGATATAATAATATAATGGCATTTTTTTTTCCGTGCCGGGCCTAATTTTTTTTTTGACGTTCTCAGCACCGCCTCTGAGTGTAACGTAATGATTCATTGCCGTTATTAATAATGTTTGGTTTGTATGATAAAACTTAATGGAATCGAGAATGAAATGACGAAAATACCCATTGTTGATAGAAAGTTTACTTTAGTTAATGATAGAGTTTTATGTAATTTTGATTCCATTATAAGATTTAATGAAAAGAAAGTAGGGAACTCCTAAGGAATGGTTTTGGTGTAATGAGCCATTCCTTATAATAAATCATTACATTGTAAAAATCTTTTTTATTCTGGATCGCTAGTGAGTGATGTAGTTGAGTAGAAGCAAAGAATTGAACTTTTTTCTTATTCTTACCATAAATCCATGTCACTACGAACGCATAAAGCTTAAAGTTTGGGACACAACTCATAAAATTTTCTTAATGTTATATTTTACTACTCGTACTTAATGTTGTTGACTAAATGCCATGTTACTTCCATTTCGTGGCACTTTAGTCGCTATAGAGTAAACTTTTACCTCATGTACATTGTCAATAATTACGTTATTGTTGACCAAGGTGATATGCTCTCGTAGGAATGATACTTTTTTACCTAACATTCTGACCGTTTTACTAGTTCTTCATTGGTAGGAATTAGGTTAAAAGTGCATATATACCTCAATCCGGGAAACTTGTATATGCAAAAAAAGGCAAACCATATCAGGCAATATCATTCATCATCACACTAAGTATTTGACTAATAATTTGATACTATAAACCAATCAATAAAACAGTTGTCCTTTATCATACTTCTTGATTAGCCGAATATTAGGTGTTATCATGATCATGGGCTCATGGTTAGCTTGTTACCTTGATTTATGGCTAAACTCATGAATTGTTTTAAATACGTCTAACCGTATGCACTCTAGCTTATAAATTACATTATGTATACAAATAAGGATAGACAATATGCAACATTAAGGCGATCAGCTCACGAGATCAAAGGGCCTTTGGCCAAGGGGTTGTTAGTTCAAATCACGCTAAAAACAAGTGGAAGGATTCGTGAGATAGTATGCAGTTTAAGTGTGAATAATTTGCCGAGCTCACTGAACAATTTGACAATGATTATATGAACAGTATCAATGATCAAAGATGCTTTATGTTACTTAACTTGACTAAATAAAACTATAATTTCATGGTTAATATCGTTGAGTATGTAGTTAGAAAAAGCTAAGTAAATATTTGATGACATGTTGAAGATAGTTTTCTACTTTTCTTTAACTGATAAATCAGTCCTCTTCAGTTACATGATCGAAGCTATGAAGAAATTAATGTGTACACAATGTAAAAAAGTCAATAGCTTTTGAGGCTATGCACGAATGCACGATTTTTCTTTTTCTTTATCAAGATATGAAAGCTGTTCTATAATTTCATTCCCTCTCGAGATGTGACTGAACACGTTTTTTCAATAAGAACCTATACCGATTTAGATGTGACATAACAAAGAAGAATCATTTTTATTCCTCAACATTACCAAGCAACATTATATGCAATGTAATAGCGGCATTTCTTTATAGGGAAAATTGTCTAAAAATACATCTAACTTGCCACTTTTTCTTATTGTATACATGATTTTTTTTTCCTATTGTATGCATAAACTATCTTAATCTTCCTATTGTATCAATATTACGGCTGAGTTATGACGTGGCAATACTTAATCACACTAATTACGGTGTAATTAATAGAATAAAAACCCGTAATATTGATACAATAGGAAGATTAAGATAGTTTATGCATACAATAGGGGAAAAAAATCATGCATACAATAGGAAAAAGTGGCAAGTTAAATGTAATTTTAGACAATTTCCCCTTCTTTATATTACCATTATTTTTCTCTTTTCCATTCTTCCATTTTAACCAAGCGCCCCTTGTGTTTTTAAAACTTCCAACACAATATATTAATCACTTTAATAGTTTAAAAAATAACTAATTAACATGTGTACCAAAGACACTTTGGCTCATTATTATGTGACTGGCTCACTGAACAAGAAGTTACAGCTGCTTGAACTCTCAATCGATTCTTTTATGACATAAAACATTGTATGATGTTTCTATATATGTTAGGCGTGGTCATGTTGATATGTAACATCTTTTAAAAAGAAATACTATGCATGTGCTAAAACTATTGTTAACAGATATTTTAAATTTCAGGTGTAAATGATAAAAGCAGTCAAAAACTACATAAGCATAGACTTTAAAGCTTATGATTAGTTGAATTCAAAAGTCTAACTTTTAATGTCACACATTAAGGTTCACACTTTTTCTCTAAAAGATGTAAATTTTCTAAAGATTGTTGAAATCGAATGTTTTTCAATTATTGTACCCCTAACTAGTTATAATGCTCGCGCACGCGCGGGTTTTCTTTTTAAAATTTTTTGAAATAATTATTTAAAAATTTTAATCCTATTGTTAATTGCATCTTATCTATATTTTTTGTATTTATCTTCTACTTGTGTTGTGGATAAATATAAAATGTTACATAATAAGAAAATATTTTTTTTTAAATCTTATCTATATTTTTTGTATTTATCCTCTACTTGTGTTATGGATAAATATAAAATGTTACTTAATAAAAAAATAATCATTTTTTTTTAAAATAAAATTATTACTAAATAAGGTATGGTTCCAATTTTTTTGAAATGAAAAATTCCCAATAAGGGTTTTGTTTTATTATATAAAATATTAGTCCAATGGTGTTAGTCAAAATTATGGGCTATGTTGACTTAACACGCCAAAGTTTTGGGCCTGGTTATGTTGCTTTTTGACTAGACAACCTAACTACCTAAGCTTTGGGAATATTTAGTTAGTAAAAAATCGTAATATAATAATAACAAGGTGGTTGCTCCCTGCCGCGTTGCGGCGGGCTAGGTTGTTTTTTTGTGTTGGCTGCAGCATTTTGTTCCAACGTTTAGCAGCTCTGTGTTCATGCAGTATAGTTTTTACTTTTTCGGTGGTTTTATATCATGGCTATTTAGATGCTTTTCTGTTTGCTCTCTATATTAGTGCTTGTGTTTTCACTTTTCATGTGATGTGTTTGTATACTGTTTCGAACAATGGTGTTGTAGTTCCTTTTTGTTGCACCTGAATTTATTCTTTTTTTTTTTTTTTTTTTTTGATAAAGTTAGAGTATAGTAATTTTTGCCTTTTTGGCCACATAAAAAGAAAACAGATGGGCCACTCTAGGATGTAACTGCTTGGGCTGACAAAAAATTTCTACTGGGCTCAGAATTTTTTGAATATAAAATTAGGCACCGATGTTGTGTTTTAGTATAGAGATGTAATAACAATAATAATAATAATAATAATGGTTTTTATCTTCCGTCCAACTAATTCACTAGATTTAAGCTAGAGTCTTAGACATGCAGACTGAAATTAATCAAGCCTTTTCTTTTTTGAAAAGGTTAGTGTGGCCACTTGTTTAACTAAAGCTATTACTTATAGAGTTATAGTCAACTATATGCGGAAGTAATCGGGATAACTTATCGCACAACGTCAAAAACAAGTTACATGGCTCCAGATTAATTTACAACACTTCTTCTCATTCATGACACTTCAATAACAATTTCATTAAAATCGTTATGATTGGTATTGTTTCCGCAAAGAACATTCACAACGAAAAATCAGCAAAGAACATTCACAACCAAATTATAACACTCTCCTCAAACCATGGTTGGCACCAAAAAACCTAGTCGCATTTGTCTTTCGGTTTTTGTCTTTGTTAATCCATCAAGGTTTTTTTATTTTTTTTTATTTTTATTTTTTATTTATTTATTTTTGTTTGCCTCCAGATCACGTGAAATATATATAGTGCAATCGAACATATTCATTTTGATCGATCATATGCTAAAAACAACCAACCAAGCATAAGTCGTTACTTGTAAGTTGGGACTATCAACTATGTTACCAATAAGGCTCTTGGACGAATAATGTGAACCAAATAAACATTGGGTTGAAAAATAAATGGGCCAGAAAGCCCTTTGCTCCACTTAAATTACCTGCACCAACTTGGGTGCAGAAAGCCCATTTTCCTTGTTAATGTTTAGAGATACTAATAACAGGCTTTCTCCTAACTATGCGGAGTAATAAATAGAGTTTGGATATTTAGTGTCATTACTATTTTATTCTGCACTTAAAAAACCTTTTTAGATATACCTAAGTTAAATAAAATGGATATCAGTTTTGGTGGGAATATATGTAATTGCTCCTACAGACAACATACTTTATTTTATTTTGGACTACATAACATGTCTTGGTTGATTGGTTTAAAGTTTGTCATTCCAAATAAGATAATATGCTCATAGACTACCAAGCATTCAAATAAGGATAATATGCTTAACTACTTAAGAATATCTAAAAATCAAAACAACTTTGGAGGTCGCTACGTATACGTCTATTTTCGTTTATCCTCACAGTGATAAAAAATAAAATGAAAATAAATAAATAAATAAATAATACTGAAAATCCCTTTCCTTGAGCTATTATCACATCAAGTGTTGTAGAAAAAAATAGAGATTTAAAATATTTTTCTATGCAAGGTTAAACCAACAGAAAAACTTTTATCATGTGCATCATTTTTTATGTGTCGACTGATCCTTTCTCGAAGACTACACCCCCATTTAATCAACACATATTTTAGTGATGCTTAGCAATAGTTGAGATGGAACATAGAGCTGGCAATTTCGACACGAAACACGAAAACACGACACGAAATTAACAGGTTTCGTGTTTGGCTTATCGTGTTTCGTGTCGTGTTCGTGTTTGTGTAAGATGACACGATAAGATAACGTGTCGTGTTCGTGTCAAGACCTCGTGTAACCTGTTAAGACACGATAAGACACGATAAGACCTGTTAAGACCTGTTAAAACCCGTTAAAACCTGTTAAGACCTGTTAAAGACCTGTTAAGACCTGTTAAAACCTGTTAGACTGTTAAAAGATTTAAGACTGTTAAGATTTCGGTTTTAGCGTGTCAGAGAATGCTTAGAGACCTCTATCGTGTCTTTCGTGTCGTGTTCGTGTGCCTGTAAATTTTCGTGTCGTGGTT
>LBNU01016722.1:1170-29809 GCA_014162995.1 Artemisia annua | reverse complement strand
GGTGGTTAATCGCGCCTGGATAGCATGCGCGGGCCGCGTCAGAAGAACTAGTTCTGACCAGATTTCTCATGCTTTTTCAAGCCTTTCCCGGCGAAAATTCTGGAAATCTTAATGCTTACTTCGCTGGAATTTCCTTTGCAAAACATCATTTATGAACCCGCGGATTACAAGCTTGTGACTCAAACAGTCTAATATGTAGGCTTACTTTCACTTGTGTTATGATTCTATGTTCTTTCGTTCTTATAAACCGGATTTTGGATTTTCCCTTCCTTGCTTTTGCAAAATACCATTTATATGTGTTTAAGAAAACGTTTTAAAACAAAATTAAAGTTTTCATAATCTTTAGTTTTGAGCAGGAATCAAGTAAGCAAGAAATGTAACTGTACAGTACAGAAAAATAAACTGGCGCGAAGGGGTGAACACACAAAAACATACACAACAATAAGCCTTGGGTGCTGGCCTCTGCAAGAAGCGCCTTGTTTCTTTATTTCGGAGTCTTGGTAGCTTTTAGAGTGCTCGAAGAGTCACCATAGCTTACGGCTGATTCGATCTCTCATCTATGCGTAACCGTTTGAGGTTAGAGTTGTAGCCGCCCACTGGGCGCCGGGGTCATGATACCTTCAATCGCTCCACCTAGCGGGTGACTTCTACTTTCTTTTAGCTAATCAGGCTAGCCTTCCCGTCTTACATAACGGTTTTTTAATTTTTGTGAATGGTTTCCGTACCACCAGGGATGGGTTTCGTCGGTTTTGATGTCTTACGTTTCTAAGTCGCCTTAGGGAGAACTAAGTCCCTTCCGTGATCCAATGTTGTTTGTCGATCTGCTTCTCATCACCCAAGAATTCTCTTCATCCTATTCCTATGGTTCTGTCCCTCTTACTTTCCTGGATCATATTTAATTCCTAGCTTCCCAGTGCAAGGTCTGTTCTTCTTAACATTACCTTGGAGCTGCCCGGGATTCGCTGTTCCCGCGTTCATCCGTAGCGTTAGTTTCTCTCGTATATATCGTGGAGATTGTCGCGGAGCTTATTGTTGGTTCTTCAACTTTATTGATTCGGATAGTATTGCTTCGTAATCTATTTGCTGCTTTCGTGGTCGCAAGGAAGGCTGATCCAAGATTATGTGGCCATATGTTGCGCTTTTCACCCCCCTCTCTCAACGATCCATGGAAGGTTCGACGGTATAATGAATCCGCAACGTTAACGTACACATCTTCCGGCGACTCCTAAGGGGTACTTCATCGATATCGTTTTTGCAAGAAGAAAGTTCTGGGTACGATGTCTTGATGGTTGTTCCTTCGTTAGTGAACATAGACGGAGAATGTTCATCATAATTTCATCAGGGAACCGTTGGTCAGGCGGTACGACATCTAAGAATTTGAGATTTCCCAATACGGCATTGGCTTACCTTCACATTACCCCGGTGGAACTCTTGCTTTGCGACTAGCTTTTGGTCTTATGAGGCTTTCATAAGCTGGCTCTTGGGCAGTAGGTGTCAGATTCGTTGTCCTGGTTTTGTCTCACCCTTTTTTTGTGGGTTAGATGAGTACCGTCGATGAGTTTTTGCACTCCAATCGGTTTTATGGTGCTCTTTATTTATTTCGTGCCGCTGGCAGGTAACGCGGTAATGCGCCTGAACTTGCTGGGATTCTTGGTGTTTCTACTTTTTCGCCACCTCATTCGGGGGGCGGACGCTCCTCCTCGCTTCCCCTGATTGCATTTGCCTGCCATTGGGTGTCCTTACTCGTCGAAGTGGGACGAGGTCGATCTTGGTTAACCGGTCCATAGTCCTGACCCTTCTCTCGCGGCATTTCGCCCTGCGCTCCCGTCGGGATGACGGAAATGGTGTTTCCCATTCTATCGCCTTTGGGTGCTGTTGGCCTGGTCTTCGCTGGTAAGACCTTTTCGGAGTTTTGCCCTTCGACATATTCTTGCAAAGTCCCTTTCAATTTCCGTCATGTTCTCATCCATCCTTTCCTTTTGTTTTACCATGGGGCCTTCCTCACGTGGGCCCAATTCATTCAGGTGGTTTTGACATGTTTCTTCTATGTTGGGAGGCTTGTTTCGGAATGTTGGGCCTGGAGCTCATTTTTTTAGGGGTTGAGCTAGGGCGACAGTTTATACCTATGAAGAAGGCGTTAGTTGCTTCCCTAAGGTTGAATTCGGATAATGGGTATGCCCAACGCCATGAAACTGGTTGAGGTCGCTCTTTGTGGTCAAGTCCTTTTCGTTTTTCTCATAAGATATTCAACCCTTCTTTCAAGCTCCTAGATGCTTCCTCAGTGATTTGGTTCGGCTTGTTGGGTGATGGTATTGTTGTCTTACTGCTGTGTGCACTTTGTGGGAAACTGCCATTAATTCAGCATCGGTCGTAGTGCGAGCTCCTCAATGATTTCTCATGATTCTTCGGCAGCTACTTGTCACGCAGTTTGCCCACGGATGCTCGATCGATGCACGCTTGGCGTGTAGTCAACGATGGTGCATAGAAGATATTGAATTGAAGCCAGCAGGTTGATGCCGTGCTTGGGGGGACTTTTTGGAGTATCTTTGGAATCTTTAATCCATGCCCCGTAGAGAGTTTCGCGCTCGGTTGCTCAACATTAAGATATCCCTTCTGTAGTTTGGTAGTCTCCATCGGTGGGGAAAAAATGACGCAAGGAAACGGAGTTGTGAATCGTCGCCGCAAGAGGTGGGATGGTCCTGCGGGACGTCGTCGAAGATTACTAGCTTGGCCCGTAGGGAGGATTAGAGGCGGCAAATCGGGTCGGTCGCTCTCGAGTTGCAACATCAGGTCGTATGGAATCTGACGATTTGGGAAATCCTTGATATGTTGGTTTGGATCTTCGGAAGGAGTCCATGAAATGCGCATCCGCTTTTGACCAACCGGATGGTGTCGGTCGCAAGGGGGAGTGACATTTGGGCTCCTGAGTGAGCTCAAATGGTGTTTCGATAGCCAGGGTGGCTAGTTGGGAAATGCTCTCCAGGTGCGGGTTAGGGTTGTTTGGTTGTGGTAGGTGTTTGTTGATATGTAGGTTGTTTGATCAGGATGTTACCCTTCCGATTGATGCGGACCCGGCGCCCAGTCGGTATAACGATTAGTGAACAAAATACACGAGAGAAAGGAAGATCAGTGTAGACTAAGAGCTCCTAAAAAAAAAAAAAAAAAAAAAAAAAAAAAAAAAAAAAAATCTCTAGAAAGGGAATCTAGTGAGTAGACCTAAAAATAAAATTCTACTCCTAGAACAATCTAGTGTCCCCGGCAGCCTGGCGCCAAAACTTGATGCGTGGTTTTGTAACCTTACAACAGGTTTTACCTCTTGAGGGATCTCAAGAGGCTTACAACCCCACCAGGTAGTGTACCTGACCGATGTAGTATAGGATAGTGGTAAGTACGGGGGATTGATCATTCTCTCACAGGGAATAGTGTTCGTTAGGATAGAAAAGCTACTCTAATAGGTCTAAGGGTGGAAGGAAGATTCTTTTTGTATTTTTATGTTTTTATGAAAGCAAGTAAAATATCGGTATTGGAAGAAGGGCGGAATTAGTTGCTAGTCAACTAACCCAAGTTTACTACTTATGCAAATTAAAATAAAATAAATATCTAAACTATTATGGTTGTGAAAACAATATGGAGAAAGTTGTGTTTACTTAGATTTCATTACTCCCTAACTATCTTTTACCGGTTAATTGATATGTATGTTACTTGTGTGGATGAAGGGTGTATTCCTAATAACTCATGGAGTGGCATACATATCTCTCCAATTCTATGAGCTCTTATCTCGCCCTATGCCATGCACGACACAACCATAGGGGTTGTAAACAATGGCTCATGCGTTAAATACTACCTTAATAGCCTAGTATGCCTTGGCTACATGTTTCCCAAGACGTTCAAGCATGTTACCATAAAGGAGGTTGGCCAGTTTTCTTGAGCCTAACATTGATGGAACAATCATCCCAACAAACAACAACACACACCAATCAACCAATAATCAATAGTTAGGTTTCATTAGATCTAAGCAAACACAAGAAGAATTTAGCTACACATGTTAATTAAAAGATAAGAAAGATAGATAAACAACCAACACATAGACATATTGATTGAATTAAAGTGAAGACTTATCTTTAATTAAGCATGAGGGTTCCAAGGGTTGGAAACCCTAAAAAGTACAGGAAATTCGACTTTAGGGTTTGCCCTAAAAGTTCTCCACAAAGTTCCACACTAATGAATGAAAATTAGAAAACTATATATAGATTTTACACTCTGACGGCGTCAGGTTATAAGGGCTGACGCCGTCAGCTCGTCGCCAATAGGTATCTCGGATGGCCTAGATCCACTTCTGACGCCGTCACCTTATAAACTCTTCTGGGCCGTCACTCTTTAACTTCACTCCTGACGGCCTACTTTTCATAACACTTGACGGCGTCAGGTGTTAAATCCTCTAGCCTGTCATTTGAAAATTGATTTCCACTCTTTTGTCAAGGCTTTCTGATGGCGTCACCTTGTGACTTCTGACGCCGTCAGGTTGTAAATCTTCAACTTTTGAGACTTTGTCGTTTTCTTCACTTTTATGCTCCAAAAACGTCCGAATATGCATGTTTTCCAGAATTCTTCTCAAAAATACCTAAAATGACAAAAGGAACGATTTAGGGCAATATTTGATCACATTTATACGAATTAGGGCTTAAATGACTCCTTAAAAGCGTAACACTTTTCGTCTCATCAGTATCAATTCAACACTATTTAGGAGAAAAAAAAAGAAGCTAGTTTTAATTATACAGAAGTTTTGAACAAAATTTGTTTCATGTATGCAATATGATTTGTGCGTCATAATTTACATTTTATTTATAACATAAACTTTTGATCATCTTCTATCATCAAATAACTCAAAACAAATTCCTTTTTCTCAATTGTCATCTATATATTAGTTAACCATGTTTTTACATACAATGAAATAAACAAAACATACAACCGTATGCAGTTTGAGGCCATCCACAATATAAAAAAGCTAGTTTTAATTATTCAAAAGTTTTGAAAAAATTTGTCTCGTTTATTTAATAAGATTTGTGTGTGTCATAGTTTACAATTTATCTATAACATAAACTTTTGATCATAATCTATCATCAAATAGCTTAAGACAAATATCTTTTTTTCTCAATCATCATCTATATATTAATTAACCGTATTTTTACACACAATGCGACAAAAAAAACATACAATCGTATACAATTTGGGGGTATCCAATTAATGTTTTCATATACACTTTAATCATTACACGCAAAAGTTAAAATGTATTTCGATTCTAGATAAAAATCATGATTGCAGCTTATTGACATCTAATAAAATCAGCACTTATAAGCGAATATGACCATGCATTGTAAAAAGTGTATAAAGTTATCACACTGACGACATATGAGAAATAAACAAAAAATTAAAGTTCAGAGATAATCGGCGGAAATAAAACACAATTTAGAGCACACAATATAAAATCAGAATTTATGATTACCTATCAGACTTATCACAAAGCTTAAACTAACGCAAACACATATCCATTAATCCAATAATAGCATGCAAAGTAAAAACAATACCTAGACTCCATACGTTAAGCAATCAGATGGCAATTAGTCTCGTATCTCGATCTATGAATCACCTAAACCCCTAAATAATCACAACTCCTTCAAATATAACTCAGCTCAATTAGAGAGAAAAATGAGACCATGTTGCGTCTGATAAATCAACCCAATTGTCTTCAACAAGTATTTAAACATAAAATAGCCTAATTCACCTTCTGAAGGTGAGTGAGCATCAACTCTATGATAACGATCAGAGAGTATGTTACTTCATAACTATCAAAGTGAACTTGATAGTTATCAGAAGTGATATACTCCCTGAGAGCTATCAGAGAACATATTCACTGATTATTATTTAGAAGATGACTCACTGAAATCAGTGAGTGTTGTATAAAGCTCAAAGGCCAAAGAGCCTGAATGGCTTCAGGGAAGTCGAAGACTAACTAAAGAAACCGACTTCACAAACTGATGCAGTGTCAGGGAGTGAAGTTATAAGGAGCTGAAAGACAACACCGGAGTCACTAAGAACTGAAAAATGTCTCAATGATCGTGAAGACTTAACTCTGTTTACAACCTAAACCTCAGAACGAGAAGAGGGGAAGCTTACACAAAAATATAAGTTCAGGTACTTACTGATACGCGTGAAACATGCATTGGAACTCTAAGTTGTCAAATCGGAAGAGCCTCAAATAAGATTCAGACTAGCTTACTAGGCAGGTGCTTACCTATAGCAAGTGGACAACTTATTATGCAACCCACATGCAAACACTGTTTCCCTTCTTATATAAACTCAGGTCGTAAAGTAAATTAAGTAAAGATCCTACAAAGAAAATGATACAAAGTATTATGGTTAGAATCCTCCTCTACAAGGAACAACAAAGCAGCTAGCAGACTCTTATTGTTTGATTGTGGAGAGTTCTTATTTGTCAAAAAACCGGGGTTGTTTTCCGTAAGGCTATCGTTTGTAAATCTTGTTGATTTATTCATTACTAAAGATTATAATAGGTGAAAATGACAATGGTGTTATTAGCGTGTATGTGTCGTTCTCAAGCAAACCCTACATCTAAGATGTTGATGTGTGTCGAAAGCTTTAAATTTATAATACTAGATTTTACCAAACGAATGACTAACAACACAACACGGGCAGTGTACCCTTTCGTATGTAATATAGCCTAAGGTAAGTCTAGGTCGTTTCACAGGATTTGTAGCAATTAACAGAAGGTTTATCAAGAACAAAGCCAAATGATTGTCACATATCAAATAGCCTAAACGTGTGTATAGCAAAGCATGATCACATAACATGATAGATAAAGATAAAGCAATACATTATATAAACAAAATCATGCAAGTTACAATTATTGGTGTATTAATCGTAACAAACATATCTACCAATAATGATATAGAATCCTTTCTACCTATAAACTACATCATCATGATCGCATTAAGAATGGTTTATATCGAATATGCATAACATATGAATTCCTCCCAACCCGGCATTTCTACATAAGGAAGGGTCTTAAACATCATTCCACTTGGTTTGTTTATCAATTTACTATCCAATTTCTACAAGTCTAGTATAGATTCGCTTGGCCAAAACGACTCAAAATCAACCACACACAATTGACCCTTTCAACCTACTTCAATTGCTAATGATCAACCAAAGGATAGACAAGATCCAAGCAAAAGTAATATCGAAATCATAAGCATTCATACTCACAAGTTATACTAATATCGTCCAAATACTATATCATGTTTCACAAAACCAAAACAAACGAGAATAAAACATCACAAGCATGACAAAACTTACAAACTTATTCATTAAAATAGTAAAGAAAAGTACCAAAGTCGTTTATGAGAGTAATAATAGAACAATGAACCAAAACCAATATTCCTACCAAAACGACACTAGTCCAAACCAACTATCCACGATCATCCAACAACCCAAGTCTCTGAAATAACCCAAGGAAGTGTCACTCTTGCCTCTAGAAATCAGCAACATGTCACCAAATGGTGTGTTTGGTAACAAGGTTTATGGCGAAGGAATTAGAGATTTGGTGTGAATCGTCTAACCCTTATGGTGTGGTGTGTTTAGGCTCTGAGAAAAGAAGGTTTAGGGTCTGGAAAACATGTAGGAAGAGTTGTGAGTTGTGGTGGTGATATGATGGTGGTGGTGTTGAGGTTGAGGAGTGTTTGGATCATTGGATCCTAAGACCCTCACCTAGTTCTCTTCTCCCTATAAGATGGCTCCCTGGTCTAGCACACGTTTCTCTGCGTTCTTTGGGGTTTATATAGGCTTAGGAACACTTGGGGACCAAGTTGGGGTGTATATGATCGGTTGGGACTCAATTTAATGCATAATAGCTGATCAGGAGCGAAGTACTCCGCACTTACTAACAAAACCCGCCGTACTTGTAAAGTGCTTCGCACTTGATTTATTGTGCTCCGTACTTAGAAGTGCGCCGCACTAATTGGCAAAATCGGCGTACTTGTGTTCATTTCCAGCTCTTGGCACAAACATGAAAGTTGTAAATAATTCTCTTAGATTTCTGTGGCCGCTTGAATCAACTAAATCGGAGTTCGTATGTTTAACTTATGGCCAAAACAGTGGACAGGTGTCGGGAGATCATTAACTTGAGTTTATTTCTTCATCTTAGCTTCATTTCTTCCACGACACATCTCATGAACCTACAATATCAAATATAGTCTATTAAGTATCGAAAGCTCATATAATTCATCAATATATAAGAATAAAAGTATACATAACACATATAGAAATATGTATAATTAGAGCGTTATCAAATGCCCTCACACTTAAGCACTCATTGCTCAGACATGATTCATTAAATTACCATAAGCTTGTACAAGAAACAAAACTGCACCGACGTGGCGTAAGCACTAGGTATAAATATCAAAAGAGGTCTTTTATTCGGGTTATGGTGTTAAGGCTAAGGGTTAATAAGGGTATGGATTAGGCATGGGAAATATTTACTGAAATTGGTTTTAAAAGAATAGTTAAAGTCGAGAAGTCTTAGAAACCCATGTTGCTAATTACCAACACACCACAAACCCGAAAGGTTATTGACTATCTCAACCTCTACAATCGCTCTAGTTGGCAAACAAACAACACACCACTTTTATTCCTACTTCATCACTCTTTTGTTTCTTTTTCTTTCTCTTTTTTTTCACTTTTTTTTCATCATTTTTTTTATCACAAAATTAACAATTCCCCCACACATAGAATAAGCAAACACCACAAAAAATACAAATACAAAGCTGTGCATCTTCATATTTTTTGAAATGGCACAACACTCATAACAAAGTGCGAACAAACTATTAATCAAAAATCAACCGAACATACCAAGCAACTAGCAACCAACCGAATAGACTTCCGACAATGGGTAAGGATAGGATAAATGTTATATATTTTTGTATAATATATTTATAATACTAGATTTTACCAAAAACTTTGACGTGTGTCGAAAGCCTTAAATTTATAATACTAGATTTTACCAAACGAATGACTAACAACACAACATGGGCAGTGTACCCTTTCGTATGTAATATAGCCTAAGGTAAGTCCAGGTCGTTTCACGGGATTTGTAGCAATTAACAGAAGGTTTATCAAGAACAAAGCCAAATGATTGTCACATATCAAATAGCCTAAACGTGTGTATAGCAAAGCATGATCATATAACATGATAGATAAAGATAAAGAAATATTTTATATAAACAAAATCATGCAAGTTACAATTATTGGTGTATTAATCGTAACAAACATATCTACCAATAATGATATAGAAAATCCTTTCGACCTATAGACTACATCATTACGAGCGCATTAAGAATGTTTATATCAAATATGCATAACATATGAATTCCTCCCAACCTGGCATTTCTACATAAGAAAGGGTCTTAAGCATCATTCAACTTGGTTTGTTTATCAATTTACTATCCAATTTCTACAAGTCTAGTATTGATTCGCTTGGCCAAACGACTCAAAATCAACCACACACAATTGACCCTTTCGACATNCACACTCATTGCTCAGACATGATTCATTAAATTACCATAAGCTTGTACAAGAAACAAAACTGCACCGACGTGGCGTAAGCACTAGGTATAAATATCAAAAGAGGTCTTTTATTCGGGTTATGGTGTTAAGGCTAAGGGTTAATAAGGGTATGGATTAGGCATGGGAAATATTTACTGAAATTGGTTTTAAAAGAATAGTTAAAGTCGAGAAGTCCTAGAAACCCATGTTGCTAATTACCAGCACACCACAAACCCGAAAGGTTATTGACTATCTCAACCTCTACAATCGCTCTAGTTGGCAAACAAACAACACACCACTTTTATTCCTACTTCATCACTCTTTTGTTTCTTTTTCTTTCTCTTTTTTTTCACTTTTTTCATCATTTTTTTATCACAAAATTAACAATTCCCCCACACATAGAATAAGCAAACACCACAAAAAATACAAATACAAAGCTGTGCATCTTCATATTTGTTGAAATGGCACAACACTCATAACAAAGTGCGAACAAACTATTAATCAAAAATCATCCGAACATACCAAGCAACTAGCAACCAACCGAATAGACTTCCGACAATGGGTAAGGATAGGATAAATGTTATATATTTTTGTATAATATATTTATAATACTAGATTTTACCAAAAACTTTGATGTGTGTCGAAAGCCTTAAATTTATAATACTAGATTTTACCAAACGAATGACTAACAACACAACATGGGCAGTGTACCCTTTCGTATGTAATATAGCCTAAGGGAAGTCCAGGTCGTTTCACGGGATTTGTAGCAATTAACAGAAGGTTTATCAAGAACAAAGCCAAATGATTGTCACATATCAAATAGCCTAAACGTGTGTATAGCAAAGCATGATCATATAACATGATAGATAAAGATAAAGAAATATTTTATATAAACAAAATCATGCAAGTTACAATTATTGGTGTATTAATCGTAACAAACATATCTACCAATAATGATATAGAATCCTTTCGACCTATAGACTACATCATTACGAGTGCATTAAGAATGTTTATATCGAATATGCATAACATATGAATTCCTCCCAACCTGGCATTTCTACATAAGAAAGGGTCTTAAGCATCATTCAACTTGGTTTGTTTATCAATTTACTATCCAATTTCTACAAGTCTAGTATTGATTCGCTTGGCCAAACGACTCAAAATCAACCACACACAATTGACCCTTTCGACCTCTTCAATTGCTAATGATCAACCAAAGGATAGACAAGATCCAAGCAAAAGTAATATCGAATTCATAAGCATTTATACTCACAAGTTATACTAATATCGTCCAAATACTATATCATGTTTCACATAACCAAAACAAACGAGAATAAAACATCACAAGCATGACAAAAATTATAAACTTATTCATTATAATAGTAAAGAAAGGTACCAAAGTCGTTTATGAGAGTAATACGAGAACAATGAACCAAAACCAATATTCCTACCAAAACGAGACTAGTCCAAACCAACTATCCATGATCATCCAACAACCCAAGTCTCTGAAATAACCCAAGGAAGTGTCTGATGAGGCGAAAAGTTTTACGCTTTTAGGGGGTCATTTAAGCCCTAATCCGTAATTATTTTATAAAATATTGCCTTAAATCGTTCCTTTTGTCATTTTAGGTACTTTGAAGAGGAAATCTGGAAAAGGAAGCATTTTGGACGTTTTTGGAGCATAAAAGTGAAGACGTTTTTTGAGCATAAAAGTGAAGAAGACGACAAAGTCTCAAAACCAAGCTAAAAACAGTACCTGACGGCGTCACTCTTTACGAGGTGACGGCGTCACGCTTTGACGAAGAGGTGGATGATTTTTACACTAGACGCCCCAGAAGGATTTTGGAAGATTTACACGTGTCGGCGTCACGTGTAATTGGGAGAAAGCCGTCACGTTATAGGTCAAAGGGAGACGGCCCAGAGGAATTTAAAGGGTGACGGCGTCAAAAGTGGATCTGAGCAATCCGAGAAGAATTTTGGCGGCGAGGTGACGGTGTCACACTCTAAAACGTGACGCCGTCAAATTGTAAAATCTATATATATTTTTCTAATTTTCATTCATTAAGGGTGCAACTTTTGGGAGAACTTTAGGGATAAACCCTAGTTCGTAAAACACTGTATTTTCAAGGGTATTTCACCCTTGAGACCTTGATGTTCAATTAAAGATAAGTCTCCTTTCAAATCAATCAATATGTCTATGTGTTGTTTGATTATATCTTATGCTTGTCTTTACTTTAACATGCTAGGCTAGGTTTTTTTTGTGTTTGCTTAGATCTATTGAAACCTAGCTATTGAGTACATGTTGTTGGTTTGTTTGTGATTATTGGGGTGGGTGAAGTCACTCTTAGGCTTAAGAAAACTGGCTAACCTCCTATACGGTAACTTGCTTGAACGTCTTAAAAAACATGAATTGGATGTGTACTACGATTATATGGTTGTATTTAATGCATAAGCAAATTCTAGTGATCCCATGTTAGGAGCTTTAAGTCGGCTCGATATAGGAGTGAAGTAGGAGCTTATAGAGTTAGGGAAGATCGTACACGGCCCTATGAATGGTTTAAAGGAATACAACCCGTCATCCACACAATTACAATAAACCAATTAATCGGTAAAAGATAGCTAGGGAGTAAGGAAATCTAAGTAAACACATTTTTCTCTCATATAAGTTTCACAACCATTTACTTT
Organism: Artemisia annua; assembly: GCA_014162995.1. Lineage (NCBI taxonomy): Eukaryota > Viridiplantae > Streptophyta > Magnoliopsida > Asterales > Asteraceae > Artemisia > Artemisia annua. Next base: position 17,506 of record LBNU01016722.1, on the reverse strand, counting down.
TTCTCGTTATTTTATTTTATTTGCATAAGTAGTTATTTGGGTTAGTTGACTAGTAACTAATTCACCCCACTCTTCCAATACCCGAGATTTTTACTTGCTTTCATAAAATATAAAAATACAAAAAGAATCATTCCTCAACCCTTAGACCTAAATTAGAGTAGTTTTCAATCCTAACGACACTATTCCCCGATAGAACGATCAATCCCCCGGTACTTGCCACTTCACTATACTACATCGGTCAGGTACACTGCCTGGTGGGGGTTGTAAGCTTCTCAAGATCCCTTGAGAGGTAAAACCTACATCGAAGGTTGCAAAACCCACGCATCAAGTTTTTGGTGCCGCTGCCGGGGAATAGTTATTGCTTAGGTTGAAATTTTATTTTTACTTAGGTCTACTCGTTAGAATCCTTTCTAGTGAGATTTTTATTTTTATTTTTCTAGGTTTTCTTTAGTCTATCTTTTTTCTTCGTTTCTTTGTTCGTAACCATTACCATCCGACATCATGGAAGGTGGTAATATCCTTGATCCCAACAACCCACCACAACATAACATACCCCAGCCAAACCCACCTCCTAGAGCCCGTACTTTAGGAGAATACTCCCGTCCTAGCCACCAAGGCTATCGAAACACCATTGAGCTCACCCAAGGAGCCAATGTGTCTCCATTGCGATCCGACACCATCCGTTTGGTGCAAAGCGGATGTGCATTCCATGGACTTCATTCCGAAGATCCAAATCAACATCTCAAGGACTTTCTTAAAATCGTATACTCCATAGACCTTGATGTTGCCACTCGAGAGACTACCCGATTACGTCTCTTCCAATTCTTTCTGCGAGACCAAGCTAGTCAATGGCTAGAACGTCTACCGGCAGGATCCATCACCTCTTGGGATGATCTCACCACTCGCTTCCTTGCTCAATTNCGTTATTTTATTTTATTTGCATAAGTAGTTATTTGGGTTAGTTGACTAATAACTAATTCACCCCACTCTTCCAATACCCGAGATTTTTACTTGCTTTCATAAAATATAAAAATACAAAAAGAATCATTCCTCAACCCTTAGACCTAAATTAGAGTTGTTTTCAATCCTAACGACACTATTCCCCGAGAGAACGATCAATCCCCCGGTACTTGCCACTTCACTATACTACATCGGTCAGATACACTGCCTGGTGGGGGTTGTAAGCTTCTCAAGATCCCTTGAGAGGTAAAACCTACATCGAAGGTTGCAAAACCCACGCATCAAGTTTTTGGTGCCGCTGTCGGGGAATAAATATTGCTTAGGTTGAAATTTTATTTTTACTTAGGTCTACTCGTTAGAATCCTTTATAGTGAGATTTTTATTTTTATTTTTCTAGGTTTTCTTTGGTCTATCTTTTTTCTTCGTTTCTTTGTTCGTAACCATTACCATCCGACATCAAAGAAGGTGGTAATATCCTTGATCCCAACAACCCACCACAACATAACATACCCCAGCCAAACCCACCTCCTAGAGCCCGTACTTTAGGAGAATACTCCCGTCCTAGCCACCAAGGCTATCGAAACACCATTGAGCTCACCCAAGGAGCCAATGTGTCTCCATTGCGATCCGAAACCATCCGGTTGGTGCAAAGCGGATGTGCATTCCATGGACTTCATTCCGAAGATCCAAATCAACATCTCAAGGACTTTCTTAAAATCGTATACTCCATAGACCTTGATGTTGCCACTCGAGAGACTACCCGATTACGTCTCTTCCAATTCTCTCTGCGAGACCAAGCTAGTCAATGGCTAGAACGTCTACCGGCAGGATCCATCACCTCTTGGGATGATCTCACCACTCGCTTCCTTGCTCAATTTTTCCCACTGGGGAGAACCACAAAGCTAAGGAATGACATCTTGGCGTTCCAACAACGTCAAGGCGAAACCCTCTACGAGGCATGGACTCAATTCAAGGACTTACTCCAAAAAGTCCCTCACCATGGCATAGAACTTTGGCTCCAAGTCCAAATTTTCTATGACCATATCAATATCCCCACGAAGCAAACCATTGACCAAGCGGCCGGTGGTAAGCTACGTGATCTAAGTGCGGAACAATCATGGGAACTCATAGAAGATCTTGCTCTCTATAACAACGAAAGTTGGAATGATCCCCGTGATTTGAACAAAACGGTCAAGGCAATATCCTTGCCTTCGAATAATTCAAGCACTTCCGACCGTAGGATCATGGAACTTGAGGACCAAGTCAAGTATCTAATGAAATCCTACGAAGCTCCTAAACCTTCAAGCCAAGTGAACAGAACCACTTCTTCATGTGAGTATTGTAGTGGTCCCCACGACACTCGAGATTGCATGGAACTCCCCGAACAAGCTTTTGCGGACTACGCATCCTCGCGTACCGACTGAGCGGGACAAAAGTGGTACACTTCCAAACCCGAGCCAAACCCTTACGGTGATTCTTACAACCCCTCTTGGAGAAATCACCCAAACTTTAGGTGGAAACAAAACCAAAACACACCCCAAAACAATTCTTCCAATCCGCCTAATCGTTTTCAATCAAACGGTTCAACCTCAAACCGCACTTTCAATAACAATCCTTCCAATGGCTATGGTAGTACCAGTAATCTTGAAAGATTGATGTCTAAGTTTATGGCATCTCAAGAAGCTCGTATAACTAAGTTCGACTCCGAATTTAATCAACAACAAACGAAGATGACCAACAAAATAGACAACTTATTGAAAGCCCTCAACAACCAAGGGGTGCCATTACCAAATAAGGATGCTAGGAACACAAGTAGCGGACCCCAAATCAAGGACCCCTCATCCTCCAAACATGTCCACTTTGTTAACGTTGTCACTATTAAGCCAATCGATAAAAATGAAATAGATAGTGAACATAAGGATGAAATTAAGGAAGAGGAGGAGAGTGAGAAAAGGGAAATAGAAGAAGTAGATGAGGGAGAGGATTACTTCAATAGGTTGCCTACTAAGGAAGAACGTGCATACCATAAGGATTTATTTGATGACCCCGAGACGCCATACTTCCTAGGTAATCGAATCATTAAGACGGGTGACCCATCCAACATCAACATACCATGCAACATTGGGCATGTACATGTGTGGAAGGCTTACATAGACCTTAGATCCCCCATAAACATCATGACTAGGATCCATTACAATTAATTAATGAAAAAGCAACTTGGACCTAGGATATTTCCCAACACGGGTTGGATGAGTAACTTTTTGAGGAGAGTAAGAGGATTGCGTGTGTATGTAGGAAACTTTACCTATGTCACCGACTTTGTGATTGTAGAAGATATTCGTCCGGTAGTAGATGCATGCTTGACTCAAGTAGTTTTTCGTAAGCCATTTGTTGAGGCCTCTAAGATGAATTATTACCCATCTCTAGGGATAGTTAGATTCAAGGACGAGACCGATGAGGTAGCCTACCAAATGCCATATAAGNAACATTGGGCATGTGCATGTGTGGAAGGCTTACATAGACCTTAGATCCCCCATAAACATCATGACTAGGATCCATTACAATTAATTAATGAAAAAGCAACTTGGACCTAGGATATTTCCCAACACGGGTTGGATGAGTAACTTTGTGAGGAGAGTAAGAGGATTGCGTGTGTATGTAGGAAACTTTACCTATGTCACCGACTTTGTGATTGTAGAAGATATTCGTCCGGTAGTAGATGCATGCTTGACTCAAGTAGTTTTTCGTAAGCCATTTGTTGAGGCCTCTAAGATGAATTATGACCCATCTCTAGGGATAGTTAGATTCAAGGACGAGACCGATGAGGTAGCCTACCAAATGCCATATAAGATAGAGCAATTCCGGCTTTTATCAAACATCGAGAAGGAGCATAAGCAAGCGGTCTACTATAGGAATGATGAGGATAGACGCAAAGGAGTAGACTATGTTATGGGTAGAATATTTGGTTTCTACAAAGAATGCTTGCAACTAGGTCAGGAATATAAGACTAAACCCGAGGATGACCTAGAAACCGTGACCAACGATGGAGTCACGTAATAGAAGTGACTTTGAGTCTAGCTACAAGACTCGTTAATAAAGAAGAGCACTTCTTGGGAGGCAACCCAAGCTTTATTTGTTTTGTTTGTTTGTTTATTTGATTTTGTTTGTTTCCGTATGTATGTTTTATTTTTATTCTTAATAATTCATGTTTCAAATTGCTTTGTAAAAATGCTTTATTTTGTTTTTAACTTCGTCTTAACTACATATAAAGGTATTTTGCAAAAGATAAGTGTAAGGGAAATCTAAATTTGTTTAAAAGAACGAATTGAACATGAATTGTAGTAATATAAAATGAACATACATATTAGTATTTGTTTAAGTCAAATGCTTGTATCGAGTCATAATGAAATTTTGCAGGATTCCAGGAATTAAGGTAATTGTTTTTCCAGAAATTTTCCGGAAACTAAACCTAAGAATTCTGTCAGATCAATTCTGACGGCGTCAGCCTTTAAAAGCTGACGGCGTCAGGTACTGATTCCAGAAAAAGTTTTTAAAATTTAGTTTTTCTACCGATTATAAAAATTACTGCATCTTTAATTCCAGCAATCTGCAAAACTTTCATTTCACAAGCATTATATCCTTATATAGATTTTGCCGTCGATTTTACGCAAGGTTTGCCTAGATTGTTTTCTCAGGTTTAACAGGTTACATTGGACAAGAAGATGAACATGGAATCAAGTTCATGACATCAAGCTTTTGGCGTAGCTTTGATCTTGGAGCTTTTACATCATCTTTGAAGAAGATCTAACCATGTTACCCAACGATCCACATCAAACGAATCAGGGGAGTATTTGTTTCATTCTTTCATTTTCTTTACTTTTACATCTTTAATGTGAACATTGGGGATAATGTTTGGTTTAAGTGTATGGCGGGTAAATGAAGACACCTTGGAAAATGCTATTACGCTTGATTTTTGTTTTGTTTAATGGTAGATGTGTAGTAAAACCGAGAGAAATATTTGTTAGGGCAATTTTAGCGCCAAATTTAAATTTTTTTTCAACATATAGGAGTAAAACTTTGGTCTTAAAAAGCGTCTCATGGATAGGGAATTGTATGACTAGCATAAAAACCGTACCACCGAAAATATTTCCTCCAAATATGTGAGATTCACCCCTAGAATTGTTAGGAAAAGCATTTATTGTTGATGCTTGTGTGTGTACCGGTAGTTTATAGATTCTAGAACTTGCGTTAGCGACCATCCCAAATCCACAAGTGAGACTACATTCGTGTAGTTAGATTTACTACATGATAAGAGGCATTAGGATAACCCATGTTTTACACCCGTAATATAATTACATTGACTTCATTGGTCAAGTAATTCTCCCACACCTTTGCGTTGTACTCATTTTTAGTACACGATACCCCTAGTACACCCCTCAGAACCTATCTTTTCGTTTCTAACTTTAAGCATTTTACTTAAAGGAAGAATTTGTTTACAATCCACCCCAAATGTACACCCAAATCGCCTTAGCCTACCTTGTATGCACTCATCTTTAGTACATTATTGTGACGACATTTGTTTAAACCCTTAGTTAATTGTCTAATTGATTACATGGTTGCTAAGTCGAGTCATATCCTTGTACATATTGTTTTGGAATGATTGGGACTCATGGTAAAGTACTAATGTAATGCAGTAATGGGGAAGAAGTCAAGTATTACCCCTACATGTGCGTTAATATTTTAAAGTACTCCAAGTTTTCCAATTATCTTAATTCGAGTCATTAGAATAGTTAATTGTAAAGAATGTAAAAGTTCAAGTGTAAGGGGAGAACCGAGGCCCCTATGATGTACTATTTTGGATGGTAGGGTAAGAGTGTATGAAAAAAAATCGAAAAAACAAGAAAAACGAAAAAAAATTGGAAAAAGAAAAGTAGAAAAAAAAAACATACGGACTACCATCCCGTTTCATTTTATCTTTATTTATGTTTATGTTATTTTCTTTTTAGCTTAAGTCGAGTCGAGTCTTGGCTTAGCAACGCCACTTTGTACATGTACTTGATCAAGATAATTAACTTGCCACCACTAAAAATACCCTTTATTCCAACAAAACCGTGTTTATCATATCCCTACACCTAAAGTTACAACCCTTGAAAAGCCCTCTTTGATAGTTTATCTTAGGTGCTTACGCCTAGTGGAGGAGGTTTTTGATCCTTTCCCAAGCCTATGGTAATCTATTTGCTATGACAGGTAGTGAGTGATATTTCTTCCATTTCCATTTAGTTATATAGGTTTATAACACCCGAGAGATGAGAGTATCCAAACACTATTTGTGAGGTGCTAGTGTATGATTTCCGTGCTTGTTATGACTAGGGTGGAATAACTATTTGTTGTAATTACTTTTATATTAGTGTTAAATGACCCCTAGCTCATATTTTGATTGGAATAAAAGCGCATTTGCTTGAGGACAAGCAAATCTCAAGTGTAAGGGTATTTGATGAGGCGAAAAGTGTTACGCTTTTAGGGGGTCATTTAAGCCCTAATCCGTAATTATTTGATCAAATATTGCCTTAAATCGTTCCTTTTGTCATTTTAGGTACTTTGGAGAGGAAATTTGGAAAAGGAAGCATTTTGGACGTTTTTGGAGCATAAAAGTGAAGAAAACGACAAAGTCTCAAAACCAAGCTGAAAACAGTACCTGACGGCGTCACTCTTTACGAGGTGACGGCGTCACGCTTTGACAAAGAGGTGGATGATTTTTACACTAGACGCCCCAGAAAGATTTTGGAAGAATTACACGTGACGGCGTCACGTGTAAATGGGAGTAGGCCGTCACGTTATAGCTTAAAGGGAGACGGCCCAGAGACATTTAAAGGGGGACGGCGTCAAGAATAGATCTGAGTAATCCGAGAGAGTTTTGGCGGCGAGGTGACGGCGTCACACTCTAAAACGTGACGCCGTCAGATTGTAAAATCTATATATATTTTTCTAATTTTCATTCATTAGGTGTGCAACTTTTGGGAGAACTTTAGGGATAAACCCTAGTTCGTAAAACACTGTATTTTCAGGGGTTTTTCACCCTTGAGACCTTGATGTTCAATTAAAGATAAGTCTCCTTTCAAATCAATCAATATGTCTATGTGTTGTTTGACTATATCTTATGCTTGTCTTTACTTTAACATGCTAGGCTAGGTTTTTCTTGTGTTTGCTTAGATCTAATGAAACCTAGCTATTGATTACATGTTGTTGGTTTGTTTGTGATAATTGTGAGTGGGTAGTCGATGTTAGGCTTAAGAAAACTGGCTAACCTCCTATACGGTAACTTGCTTGAACGTCTTAAGAAACAAGAATTGGATGTGTACTACGATTATATGGTTGTATTTAATGCATAAGCGAATTCTAGTGATCCCATGTTAGGAGCTTTAAGTCGGCTCGACATAGGAGTGAAGTAGGAGCTTATAGAGTTAGGGAAGATCGTACACGGCCCTACGAATGGTTTAAAGGAATACAACCCGTCATCCACACAATTACAACAAACCAATTAACCAGTAAAAGATAGCTAGGAAGTAAGGAAATCTAAGTAAACACATTTTTCTCTCATACAAGTTTCACAACCATTTACTTTTTCACGTTATTTATATTTTTTTTTTGCATGAGTAGTTATTTGGGTTAGTTGACTAGCAACTAATTCCGCCCACTCTTCCAATACCCGAGATTTTTACTTGCTTTCATAAAATATAAAAATACAAAAAGAATCATCCCTCAACCCTTAGACCTAAATTAGAGTAGTTTTCAATCCTAACAACACTATTCCGCGAGAGAACGATCAATCCCTCGGTACTTGCCACTTCACTATACTACATCGGTCAGGTACACTGCATGGTGAGGGTTGTAAGCTTCTCAAGATCCCTTGAGAGGTAAAACCTACTGCGAAGGTTGCAAAACCCACGCATCAGTGTCACTCTTGCCTTTAGAAATCAGCAACATGTCACCAAATGGTGTGTTTAGTAACAAGGTTTATGGCGAAGGAATTAGAGATTTGGTGTGAATCGTCTAACCCTTATGGTGTGGTATGTTTAGGCTCTGAGAAAAGAAGGTTTAGGGTCTGGAAAACATGTAGGAAGAGTTGTGAGTCGTGGTGGTGATATGATGGTGGTGGTGTTGAGGTTGACGAGTGTTTGGATCATTGGATCCTAAGACCCTCACCTAGTTCTCTTCTCCCTCTAAGATGGCTCCCTGGTCTAGCACACGTTTCTCTGCGTTCTTTGGGGTTTATATAGGCTTAGGAACACTTGGGGACCAAGTTGGGGGTGTATATGATCGGTTGGGACTCAATTTAATGCATAATAGCTGATCAGGAGCGAAGTACTCCACACTTACTAACAAAACCCGTCGTACTTGTAAAGTCCTCCGCACTTGATTTATTGTGCTTCGTACTTGGAAGTGCGCCGCACTAATTAGCAAAACTGGCGTACTTGTGTTCATTTCCAGCACTTGGGACAAACATGAAAGTTGTAGATAATTCTCTTAGCTTTCCATGGCCGCTTGAATCAACTAAATCGGAGTTCGTGTGCTCAACTTATGGCCAAAACAGTGGACACGTGTCGGGAGATCATTAACTAGAGTTTATTTTTTCATCTTAGCTTCATTTCTTCCACGATACATCTCATGAACCTACTATATCAAATATAGTCTATTAAGTATCGAAAGCTCATATAATTCATCAATATATAAGAATAAAAGTATAGATAACGCATATAGAAATATGTATAATTAGAGCGTTATCAGATGTTGATGTTCATTAGTTTTTCACAACTGCTAAAACTCTTGTTCATATCATTCATGGTTTGTCAGGTCGGTCAAGATGGACCCCAACAGAGCATCGTCTATACACTTAGAGAGAAACAGCTGAGCGTATAGGGAGCAATAAGGGATGCATGTGTTTTAATCAAGGTTGCAAAAATCGTGAATCGGTAGTGAGGCGGTCGACCACCTTGTAGCTTGTAATCGGTCGAGGCGAGATTAATCGGTGATTAATCGGATTGGCATTTCTGGCAAATTTTAGGTATTTCCGGCAAGTTTTGTGTATTTCTGACGAGTTTTAAGTATTTCCGGCAAGATTTTTTCTAAAAAACAACTTGTAATAGAATTAAACAGTTTCAATAAATGATCAAAATAAGTTTACGGGGAGTTTTTGGTAATTCCGGCAAGATTTGCAGGTTTTCGGCAAGTTTGACCACCATTGACCGCCGTTGATCGCCGTTGACCACGGTTGACCTAGTTGTTTGACCCAGTTACATAAATCGGCAAGGTTGGTGACCCTGTAGCGCCTAGGCGGCGATTAATCGGCCTTGTAGACCTTTTTTTTGCAACACTGGTTTTAATACTATGAGCGTTTGACATAAATGCAAGGACTTAGACACGCCTGTGTTGAAGAAGACACACAACATCTTGCTGCCTAGTTTATCACGAAAACTCACATGCCCCTAGTTTATAACGATATCCGAACAAAAAATAACATTCAATGACCCAGTTACAACCCGAAAACGGAAATGGCCCAATAAAACCAAATAACACTGCCTCAACAACAAAACGATACCATTAACTACAAAACGACGCCGTTTTGTTCCTTTTGCACCAAAAATGGCGTCTATACACCTAATATACAATAGAGTAATAACATAAGTTTAAGGCCCCGTTTGGTTTGCGAAATGTTTTTGATGGAATTGGAGTCTATCTATTGAATTGGAATGTGAAGGAATTGAAATGTGAAGGATTTTGAATCTGAAGGAATTGAAATTTACAAAAACTAACACGTGTTTGGTTGAATGAAAATGAAATGAGAAAAAATAAATTATATTAAAATATTTAAAATTCTATATTAAACTAAAATTGATAAACTAAATAATAATAATAATAATAATAATAATAATAATAATAATAATAATAATAATAATAATAATAATAATAATAATAAAAGAAACAACAATAATAATAATAATAATATTAATAACGATAATACGATAATAATAATAATAATAATAATAATAATAATAATAATAATAATAATAATAATAATAATAATAATAATAATTGATTTTTGATGATAAAAATATTAATTTCATGAAACTGTAAACATTCTTCTCATTTTATTATGGAATATTAAATTCAGCATAATTGAGATTTTGAAAGATTTCCATATCATTTTATTGGCAACCAAACACATTAAGAAATAGAATTCATATTCTGAATTTTTTGAATCTGCCAAAAAACACGTTACGAAATGAAGTCGTATTCCAATTCATCAGAATCCTGAAGATCCCGCGAACTAAACAGTCTTAAATAAATTTATAAAGAGTAGTGATTGGGAGACCTAATTTTAGGCCTAATTTTATGCCTAAAATTGCATGTCACTACTTCATTGATTGTAACAACAGGGCCCACTACTTCACAATCCAATGAGGTAGCTCCACATATGTTAGACACACAATTAGACACAAGTTGTAGGTCTCTAAATCATTTTTTATTTATAAAATTAAGTCGTATTCCAATTCATCAGAATCCTGAAGATTCCGCGAACTAAACAGTCTTAAATAAATTTATAAAGAGTAGTGATTGGGAGACCTAATTTTAGGCCTAATTTTATGCCTAAAATTGCATGTCACTACTTCATTGGTTGTAACAACAGGGCCCACTACTTCACAATCCAATGAGGTAGCTCCACATATGTTAGACACACAATTAGACACAAGTTGTAGGTCTCTAAATCATTTTTTATTTATAAAATTATTGTTAGCCAATCTATAGTTCTATACGAAAAAATAGCGTTTTCACCATACGACAAATTCGTACAACATTATTTTGGGAGGAAAGATACAACTGTCCTCCACTAGAGTTGGTGCTTCCACAGACAAGAGTCATCGCAACCTTCCGTGTTTGGCGAAACTTGAAATCGCTTTTATTTATTTAAATGGTTATGTTACCAACACCAACTTTTAATTTTTTTAATTGTGACTGAAGTATATTCTAACTTATTTGAAAAAATAGATAAACAAATAAAGAAATAATGGTCGCAACTCGCAATCCGGTATGCCATATGGTTTACAACAGGGTTTCATAAATCATTACGACAGCTCAAAGGCATGAAGCTACAAATTTTTGGTATAGAGTTTTCTATTAATATCAAGTATTTTCTGGAAAGAGAGGAAATATATAGTTTTTTATGCTTTTTTATTTTTAATAAAGATAATTTTTGAACGGTAAATTTTTTACAGACCTATATCACGCCATGTATATCCAAATTTACGTACCAAAATTCATAAACTCTTAAATAATGAACCAATTCCGTACTACTAGACCAAATGCCTTAAATATCTAAAATCACTAAGGCTAAGCACTAACGTGACCCATATTGCATCATCATTCCGGCTGCCGCCTCAGCTTTCTCTCTCTTCAACCCATTTTCACCTCTCTCCCCACTAACGTGACCCATATTGCATCATCATTATTATTAATTTTTTTTAAATAAAAAAAAAAATCATTTTTAACACAAACACAAATTTTATTAATAAAACATAAACATTACATAAACGAAACGATACGGAATTAAACCATTACAATACTATAAATTAATTTTTATACATTCTCTATGCTAAAATGTAAGAAAGTTAAAATTATAGGGTAAAATGACAATAAAATAAAACTTTAAGGGTTTAAACTGTAAATTAATTATTTATAAAAGTAAAATACAAAATATTTACTCTTCCTTCTTCCTCTAGATCACAGTCCCATCTTCTTCCTCTAGATCACAGTCTCATCTTTTTTTTTTCTTTTTCAAAAACGAATAAAAAAACAAAAACAAAAATTGGAAGTGTTTAATAGTGAGAAATTGGAAGAAAGCACAGATATTGTTGTTTTGAATTCGGTCATCAAGACGATCGATTTGGATTTTTGACTCGGCGACCGAATTCACCACTAAAGTGTCGACCGATTTCGAATTCGGTCGTGGGATGCTGGTGACCGATTTCCTCAGCCCCTTAGTGGGCAGCCTAAGAGTTGGAGAAACGAATAACAACACTAAAATTAAACTATACAAAGCACCAAATCTAAAATTACTGAATCGTTGACTATGTAAGTGATGCAATGGCGATGTACATTGTATATAAGGCTGGTTTTAGTGGTAAGATCGAAGAGAGTGGTATATACCTCACTCATCGCCATTTCAGCCCCAAATCAGTTTTCTCTCTCGTCTTACTTTCACTCACTTTCACTCACCATACATGGGTAGCGGTGACACTCATTTACCTTTATAAAAATATATCACGCTAAATACCTAACATACACTCACAATATAAATGAAATATAATTACTTTTTCACTTTGAGGCCACAAAATTGTGTTTATCTGCTTGGTGAGTTACTCACCATACGATAATTTTTTTTTGCTAACTCACGAGTGACTTGAACATGGGGAATGGTACTCACTCCTTGAGTCACTCACCCACTCTCAAAAACTACTTCACTCCCTCCAGCCTAACCATTACAATCACTTATACGCCAGAGTCAAATCATCATTCATCAAATCACTACTATTATCACAGTTTGACACAAGATAAACAAGGAGAGAGTGGTGGTCATTCTCACAATTTATTATTATTATTATTATTATTATTATTATTATTATTATTATTATTATTATTAGAGGGGTATTTTGTGCCTATTTTTGTATAAAGTGAATTATTTAATGTGATGACCATTAGAGATGAAAGGTTAAGAGAGTGGTGTAGTCTTAAAAATACCCACTTTATAAAAATATGTCTCGCAAAATCTATACACACACTCACAAATAAATAAATAAATAAAATAATGGTCAAGGTAGTCACCATTTTTGTGCAAAAAATAATGGTGTTGGGGTGTTTTTGATGGATGTCACGCGTGAGATAATGATGAGAGCATAGTTGTTAACATCCTGATTCTGATCTTAAGATTTTACGATACTACATAGCTAACATGATTCGGATTTTACTTAAGATATTAGCAAGCTTAATATCTTATAAGATCTCAATCTTAGACAATAAGATAAAAACCACAAAGTTATTGATTTTATTTTAGAGAACTTAAAAACCAACAGTTTAACCTTCTAAAACATTTCATATTCTTAATTTATGATAATTTTCATGAAACATTCATATACTTTTGTGTTTATGATATATAATAATTTATTAATTTAAATAATAGTACAAAAGCTATTAAAAATGACATTATAATATAATATTATAATCTCAATTTCAATCTTACGATAATAAAAACGATAATAAGTAGGATCTCGATCTTTAATAACTCGAATGAGCGGTTCATAATGGTGAGAGATCAGACCATTAAACTAGTCTAACCATTCATGTGCAGTGAGAACATCTTACTCCATACTAACTTTAAATATTATATCTCCATAAAATCGAAAAACGATTCACAGGTTAGTTGGAGTATATATTTATTCATTCATCGTACATACTATTTTTTTGGATTCAACAAATGTTTAAAAGAACTTTTGAGGCTGTCGAGCTTGGCTGCAATTTTTTTTATTTAGTTGAAAAGAACCGCAGTACTCCAAATACTCAATGACATGAACTTGTTTTGTGAGAACTAATATGTAGGTATGAAATTTTAGTTCGTCGGATATTTTGGGTTTATCCATCTCGTCCCCCAATTGTTTAGGGTAAGCAAATGGGAAGACGTGATGACATATCTCTCAAACTTACTGATATTGATAAACAGATCGATCAAGGAAATGTTACTGATGATACTCTTCTATCCCGTATGAACCTTATGAAAGAACTCCAAGATATTAAGTCGGCAGATGCTTGTGATTCTTTACAGAAGGCCAAGATCAAGTGGGCCGTCGAGGGAGACGAAAATTCCAAGTTTTTTCATGGTATAGTTAATAGGAAGCGTGCCAACTTGGCTATTAAAGGCATCCTGGTTGATGGCGATTGGATTGACGACCCATGTCGTGTCAAGGCTGAATTTGGTAAACACTTTGCTAACAGATTTCATGGTCCATGTGAAAACAGGAGCAGGATCAATTTTTCTTTCCTCAATCGTCTTCATTCTGATCAAGCTGATCTGTTGGAGGTCCCTATTTCCTCTGATGAGATCCGTATTGCGGTTTGGGCTTGTGGTGAGAACAAATCTCCAGGGCCAGATGGTTTTACTTTTGAATTTTTTCGAAGATTTTGGGATCTTATCGGGCCAGATTTCTGTCTAGCTGTTAAGTGGTTTTTTGACCATAGTGCTTTTGCTAAAGGGTGTAATTCGTCTTTCATTGCTCTTATTCCGAAGGTTCTAGATCCGAAGGGTGTCAATGACTATCGGCCTATCAGTTTAATCGGGTCTCTATATAAGGTTATTACTAAGATCCTTGCCTTAAGACTTTCTTCGGTCTTAGATAGCCTTATTTCGGAAGTTCAATCGGCTTTTCTTCCAAATAGACAAATTCTTGATGGCCCGTTTATTGTTAATGAAATTCTTTCTTGGTGTAAACTTAAAAGACATCCAGCTTTGATCTTTAAAGTGGATTTTGCCAAAGCCTACAATTCGGTTAGATGGGACTTCCTCGATGATGTCCTCTCTTCTTTCGGATTTGGTTCGAAATGGAGATCATGGATCCTTGGCAGCTTATCTTCCGGGAAAGCTTCGGTCTTAGTTAACGGTAGTCCGACTTCGGAATTTCAACTACAATGTGGGCTTAAACAAGGTGACCCTTTGGCTCCATATTTGTTTATCCTTGTTCTGGAATCCCTCCACTTGTCATTTGCTAGAGTCATTGAAGCAGGTTTTTTTAAAGGAGTCGCTATCAGTAATTCGGTGACTATATCTCACCTGTTTTACGCGGATGATGCGGTTTTTGTTGGTGATTGGTCAGAGTCTAATTTATCAAGTATATTGAATGTCCTTCATTACTTTTCGCTTACATCTGGGTTGAAGATTAATGTTCATAAAAGTCAGCTGCTTGGGGTGGGTGTTCCTCCCAACATCATTCAGGCCGATGCTCATTCGCTTGGTTGTTCGGTTATGAAAAATCCTTTCAAATATCTTGGGGTTCCGGTTGGTGGTAATATGCATAGTATAAAAGCTTGGGACGATGTTATTCGGAAGATTAAATCTCGTCTCTCTAAATGGAAGGTCAATACTCATTCTGTTGGTGGTCGTCTCTCTCTCCTTAAATCTGTCCTTGGATCTTCTCCCTCTTACTGGTTGTCTCTTTTCAAAGTTCCTAAAGGCGTTCTTGCTTCAATGGAAGCCTTGCGTAGGGATTTTTTTCATGGGGCTCATAATGATGTTAAGAAAATAGCGTGCGTCAAATGGTCTAAGGTTCTATCGTCTAAGAAAAATGGTGGCCTTGGAGTATCTAGTTTCTACGCTTCAAACCGGGCCCTTCTTTTCAAGTGGATTTGGAGATTCATCTCTCAAGACAATTCCCTTTGGGCGCGGGTTATTAATGCAATTCATGGACATTTGATCCAGGTTCCTGCTACTTCTTCTCCTTCGCTTTGGATCTCTATTGTCCGAGAATTTCATGTTCTCAAAAGTCGTGGCATTGATTGTTAGGTCACCATATTGAAACATAAACAACCATAGAATTATTAACCAAGAATAAAGAAGAAGAAGAGACAAGTGTTTGGAAGGAACTCTTAGTATTGATAATGATGAACTTGAATTACAATGAGAACCAACAAGCCTTAAGCAAGGCTTATACATTGTATATATAGGGGAGTCCAAGGGTTCCTAGATCATTCTTGCAATATTACATACTTGGCCCTTGGACTTCCACACAATGTAACATTACATCATAAACATACATAACATGAAAGATAAAATGTAAACATAATAAGTCAAATAAGCAACCTATTACAAATATAATGACCGAACCGATACTTTTCAATAACGTGAAAGTGTTCCTAACAATCTTAAGGGTCGGTCATCAATTGAGTGGTTTGCGTGACGTCATCTTCTTAATCTTGCAAGAACTTTGGCAATTGGATTGACGTTCATATCGGTTTAGATTAGACAAAAATTCTTTGCTCTTCCCAATACCTGTTCCTTGTTGTGTGAAGTATGCCATATGATGTAGTAACTGCCTTGGTCAGCTCTTCGCTCCAACTTGAGGTATGCCATTCCAACATGCTCATCAGTCTTTGAAGCTTTTATGACTTGTACTTAAGTAATTCCCGATCACTAAGTAAGAATCTTTGTCTTAGACTTTGTAAGATTCCGTTGACAGTTGAATCTTTCATTAATTTGAGAAACTTTGATATTTCTTTGACTTTGTATAACTTAGAACTTTTCCGGGAAGTCTTTTGACGTAAGTAGCATGTGGATCAG
>LBNU01016719.1:31208-52809 GCA_014162995.1 Artemisia annua | reverse complement strand
AAAAAAAAAAAAAAAAAAAAAAAAAAAAATGAAAGTGAGTTTTTTTAATTGTTGGGATTAATCTCATTCATTAGATCAAATAAAGATGGAGGGAAGATGGAGGGTGAAGATTAGTCCCTTAGTATGTAAAAAAAGTTTGATCCTCAAATGATGTTAAATCTTAAGTTAATTGCAAAACTCTATACCACGATCATGGGCTCATGGCCATCAAACTTTACTAATTGACAACCGCGACTGTACGAGCGATGGCTTGCCTAGCAGAGACTTTGAGTATGAGTTTATTATTATTACTATTATCGGCAAGCCTAATTAAAAAAAAAAAAGTATATCTTTCACGTAACACATCTAAAACTATTTATTTTATTTGTACGAGTAATTTATGATTTTATGCGCTAGCCATTGATTGTAAGCCTAAATAGCATTACTCTTTTTATGTAAAATCGTGTCATTTTTTTTTCCCCGGATGCATATGCAATTATTTATGCAATATTTACATATACGAGTATTAATCTAATACGACTTGTGAGCTAAGAGATCCATCATGTATATTAAAGTAGTACAACTTAATTAGAAGTTAGAACTAACTAGGGTGGTACTTTTTTGACACGATAAACGACACGAACTCCACACGAAATTTAAAAGGTTTTGGTTTACGATAAACATGTTTGTGTAAAAAAAAACAGGTCGACATGTCTTACCCGTTTGATAAACGGGTTGTGTTTGGGTTGAGTAAGTATTAAACATTGCAACTCATGAACTCGTTTAAGTATATAAGCCTCTAACAATTAAATATATAACTTGGGTTTTATGTTGGATTTGGTTTAAATATATTTTGTTATATATTTAATATATGAGTGAATTAAGGTTATTATTCAGATGTCATTAAAATTGTCGCATAGTTATTTGTATGTTATTTTTATTAATTTTTAGATCCTTATATCATTTTTACATTTAAAATATTTAAATCGACAAACCACAAATCTTATTCACCACTTCAGCTATTTACTTAAACAGGTTAAACAAGTAACAAACAAATTACACGTGTTAAGCAGGTCCAGGTTATGGTTGAGTTTTTTTGACACGATTAATAAATGAGACATGCTTGGGTAGAGGTTATCTTAACATGCTAACTCGTGAACCTGGATAGGTCAACTTGAACACGACTTGATTGCCACCCATGAAGCTAATGGGAAAAGAAAAGAAATGATTAGTTCCCTTTATATTAATTGAAATTGTTAAAGAACAATTTCACTTTAAGACTCGTTTTTATTGGCGTGATCCGTTATCACTATCACCTTCTTTACACGCGAACCTTCATAAATGATACTTACCCTCACACGTGTGGTGGGAATTTTGGCAGAAATGGTGGTCTCCGCCACCTTTAAATGTGCGTGGATTTTATTGTTATTTATTTGGTTTGTGAGTTTATATGAGGTATATTGTGAGATATGTTTGTATAAAATAAAAGTATTTTTATATTTTTGGTCAACTAATGAATTAGGTTGTGACTATAAAAGATAAAGGTGATAAGTTTAACGGTGTGTTAAATAATGATGTGGCATTAGTGTAGATGTGATATTATGGTGATCATAAAAACTGGTATAGAACATGATTTTTCCATATTTTGTTGCATACCCAAATTCCTTAAAGAAGACTTTAATTAATTACCTAATGGCAAAATTGTCATTCTGTCAAAAAGTAAGAGAAAAAAAAAGCTGTAATAAATGCATTTTTCTTAAACAGTGTGTTTTTTTTGTCGGGGGACAATAGTTTTGGGACGGAGGGAGTATTTTTTATTATTTATTATTATTGTTATTATTTTTAAAATTTTTATAGTAAAATAGTACAAATTTGATTATTTATTTAGTTATTTATTTATTTTATCTCTCTCTCTCTTTAGATGTATTAGTTGTGCTGCTTTTTTGAACTAATCTTCATATTCACCATATTTCAATGCCCCTTCGTCTTAAAAAAGTTTAAAAGATCTCATAAACTTTTGGTGATTCGTTTCGTTTTCATCCACATTTTCTGAAGACAAGTTCAACTTGAATACCACTAAAAAATTTGCCCCACGTACATTAAATGATCATAAATTTAGTAGAATTATAAGAATATTAACCTATCCCAAAACAGGGATATGTTCATAAGTTCAAGTGTAGAACTCACTTAAAAAGCTAGCTTGTAAGAAGAGAGGACACCTTGAATTTATAAATCATCAACCAATCCCATACTTGGCCGATGTGGGATCGCAACAATATCCCACCCTTTGAAGAACTAACGTCCTCGTTGGTCACGGCTATGTTGGTCACGGTTGGCACCCCTTTTTGGGTCCAAGCCACCACTCCATAGGCCACTACTCCGAGTTCGTTGGTCATGGCTATGTTGGTCACGGTTGGCACCCTTCTTTCGGGTCCAAGCCACCACTACATAGGCCATCACTCCGAGTGTTGGACCATCGAACGGTAGGGCTGGCTCTTGATACCAATTGATACGAACCTATCTCATACTAGGCTCGTATCGATGTTCATAAGTCCAAGTGTAGAACTCACTCAAAAGGCAAAAGCTAGCTTGTAAGAGGAGGGATACCTTGACTTTATAAACCATCAACCAATCCCATACTTGACCGATATGAGATCGTAACTATAACACAGAAAAACCACGAGATGCTTTNACTAACTCTCACGCGGACAGGATAATCGGGGGAGACAAATCCCTTCGCATAAGCCAAACGCGGGTTCTTTCTTTCTTAGTGCCGGCAGGCGCTCCAAGCAATATCAAGCAATTGAGACGAAGGAGGAACCCCAAACAAGAATCGCCCAACTTTATTGTATCAACAAGTGCGACCAGCTGGGACCCAATTCAGTAGACCTTGAGTTGACGAAACACAAAGGCAACCGCGGACTCCGCAGCCAGATAAGTCGGCGGAACGATGCTGCAAAGCAGGAACTTACGCTTACATCCCTCTTAGCCAAAACACTGGGACAACCCCAGGCGCCAAGCAGCAGAGAGGTGGATGGCCATCCACGATACCTCCGCCCAGGAATTACCCTGCGGTAATCCACTACGACGCCGCCCAAACGCTGCCTGATCTCCAGCGCGAATCTCTTCACTACCCCTCACCAAGCGCACCAGCATTGTGACAACACAGTGTGCGAATGCGCCTGATAGGGGGAGGGTATTCACCACATTGAAGATGACCCCCCGGGCTGAGGAAACCCCCCCTTCCTGGACACCAAGGGTTGAAAGACCTCGTAAGCTCAAAACTTTGAAACCTTGAGCACGCTCCTACAGGAAAGAGGACCGAAAGAGTATACGAAACCGACTAGACTTCGAATGGGGACTCTCTCACCGCCGCCATGAATGAGCCGGATACATAACACGGGACGGCGTTATCATCAGGTGCAAAGGGCTAGGACGGGTACGCCACTCAAACTCACAATACGCGGGATGAAACGCAGTAGGGTAGCGAGAGGCACACCATTCCATGCCAAGACTAGCGTGCTCGCAAATACAAGACAGATATGGGCGCCCGCGCCGTGCTCACCCTAGCGAAGGAGCTCGGTAGGAGATCCATAAACGACTGTAGGGATAGAAGGATACCCAATGATGAGGCTTCTCGAGTTCGAAGCAGACAACGACGTAAACGTCGTAGAAGCAGAGCCCCCAGCTCTCCCCACAAAGACAACTCCTCGGACAACGGAGGAGTGACACTGGACACTGGAAGTCCCAAAGGCAGGCGTGGGTCGCAGGCAGGGGGGAAGAGGGAGGAGGACCGATGATGAACATATCCCGCGTCTTGGCGTCGAACAAACAGTCGACGCTTTATACAAGCACATAAGCAGAAACTACTCTGACGATAGAAAGATGGCGTATGCCCCCAATATTGAAACATATGATGGTCAGGTGATCCGGCGATGTCATCTAAAAGTCTTCGAAGCAGCAGCGCACATCGAAAAGATGGCCACAACACCGTAGTGGGTCATATTTCAACGCCACATGTGCGGCGAACGCACGGAAATCTAGGTTCAACAAACTCAAACAAGAAGCCAATTAACGCGTTGAAGAGTTACCGAAAGGAGCATTCGCCTAAACCATCACACAAAGAAGAAGCGGCAAAAGCACCAGTCGATTGGCTAGAGTAAAGCACGCCAAGGCAGAAGTCAATACCCGCCTACCTATCGAACGCTTCAAAAAGATGAAGTGCTATGATCATTAATCATGTCCTGAAGATATAAAATCTCAGGGTTCATGATATGGTATCCATGCAACGGGACCTTATCAAGAAATCTAAACATAAGACCAAACCTTTGATGAATCATAGAAGCGTACGAGTCCTGTTCAAACGTGGAGTAGCCGGCAGCTGCGGATAGCAGGGCAGCCATTACCAGAATTACAAGCGGGAAGACCAGCAAGGAAAACAATCAAGGACCAGGGAAGCAATTCCAAACAAAAACTATCGCCAAAAGTAAGGAGGCCGCAAGGGAAACTACAAGGTATACCCCATTAACCAAAACTCCACGAGCACATATTTTCGACATAAGGAGCGAACTTCAAACCTCCACCAATACCGTCAACCCGAAGCCAAAGGCGCTATTTGGAGCGGATCGCGACTACCATGGGCAAAAAAGGACACGCCAACAAACAGACGCGCTCCCAAACTAAAGCCAGAACTAATGAAAAATTAGTTAATAGGAAGGCAGATTGGGACCACCTAAGTCAGAAAACATCAAGGAAGGAAAGAAAGAGAAACGGAGGGACAAAAAGGATGCCACCTAAAGACAAGGTGGATACAAATCTATAGGATCCAATCTTGGCCAACGCAGTGTCAAGCAAAAGGGGACACAAAAGTTCTCCACTCACAGTATTAATTTCCTTCCCTGAAGCTAACTGCCGGACAACGCAGGTTGCGCCAGAACCCATTAACAATCGAAATACCAGGGGAGGACACGTTATCCATACGCATGTACATCGATGGAGGAGCTCAGCCTGAAATAAATGTACGAAACATTGCTTCAAGGAGGCTAAAACAAGAGATACAAAACCAGCTAGTCCCAAGCTGCAGACCATTCTCTAACAGCTCACAGGGGACGTAAAATTATGGATCCGATAGGACAACTACGCATGCTCGTAGACGGTCGGGTCGATAGAACACGACCAACTAAGCGTGGATGAACTGCATGGGTCATCAGATCTCCATCGCACCATACAAGGGCATCACCGGGGGAGAACAGGCATCTTCAGCGCTCCGCCGCAGTACCATCCACAAGCGCATGAATGCCTAAATCCCAGTGGGAAAGCGGAATTGCTTACCGCTACAATAAAGGCTTTACCCCCAGAAGAATGCTAACACGGCTATCAATATGAAACAACCACCGGCTAATAGTACGGCGCACCCAAAACACAAACCTAAAGTAGTATCCACCCCCAAGATAATCCTGAAACATACAAGGGGTCAATACGGAGGTTCTGACTTCATCAGAAAAAGGGCAGAACTGCCAGTGGCGCCCAGCTCCTTGAGAATAACTTAGATATCTTCGCCGGGGAACCAAAACAAACATGACTGGTGCTACCCCGGTCTATCTCGGAAACATACGCTTCAGAGCCGACAAGGATACCCACCGATAAGGCCAGAAGAAGCGCAGGTCAGGGCTCCAGATGACGCCGGCGGAAGCGAGGGGAAGAAGTCCAGAGAAACGGCCGACCGCACGGATCAATGCGGGAGTATACTACCACGATGGCTAATCTAAACCCACTGCGATGTAAAAAAGAGCGATTGACAGCTGCGCGAAGAATGTGCGTGGACTTCACGGAGCTCAACAAAGCATGCCACAGGACTGCTAACCGCTGGCGCTGAAATAGGACTGGAAGGTGGAATCCCTTGTGCGGTGTATCCTTTTAAAATGCATTCCTAGAAAGCATAACAAAGGTACGCATCAAATCTCAAAATGGCAAGGGAGGACGAGGAGAAAACAGCCCTGTCCCACCACAATGCAAGCGTTTTTTGCTACACAAAATGCCTATCGTCGTGAGTCGTCTATTAGAGCACATGTTATTGATGCCCGGAGATGGGACTCAAGATGAAGGCAACTATGACGAAACTCCTAGCCCTTGAGCTGTGAAGCTATTCAGTTGGTAGTCCAACTGATATGAAGCTGGGCCGCGCGTAGCGGGCTTAAATATTAGTATTGTTTACTAATCGGGTCCGTGACCCGGTGTAGACTATACGTCATCATATAACATTATTAGTGTGTTTTGATTACCGATTTGATTTCTTATTCATCAAGTCTAGTTACAAAAATCTGGTTTTGATTTAAGCCGAGACACTAGAAAAATTCAATGCAAAGAAGGGCATTAAAGCTTCTTTTTTTCTTTCTTCAACGACATACACCTTTTCATCGATTAAAGTAGAACTAAGAGTTAGAAAATATCAATCTCCCAAGAAACAGATTAGACTTTTGATAAGTAACTAATTGAAGTAGCAAATCTTCAAGAAATCAAGAAAGAAACGTATTACTTTTGATCAATTTTCTCTTCTCTGTTTTCATTCCAAAACCAAAGTACAATTTAAATAGCAAACAACTAGAAATACATGGTATCCATGGGCGGAGCTATTAAGGGACCGGGAAGGGTCCCGGCCCCCTAGGCCTAAGCCCGTTAGTGTATTTTTTTTTCGCGATTTCATGTGTTAAACATTTGTTTTTTCCATCTCGGCCCTCCCATCTAATGTTCTTCCGAAAAAAAAATTATTTCGGCCCTCCCAGTAAATTTTTTCTAGCTCCGCCATTGAATATTGGTATCCTAGTCTTTAGGAACAAGCAGAATATGGGAATATTAAAAGTAATGCAAGTATGCCAATCCTAATATTATGCATGCTTTGCATGAAGACTTGGAGCAAATGGAGATAATGGATGCTTTGCACATGGTTTTAAAAAGCGGTCTGAGGCGGCGCTCGGTCAAAAAACGCATATGAGGCGGCGCCTCAAGTGGTTGATTTGGAACGCACGCCTCAGGTGTGTGAGGCGTATGAGGCGGCGCCTCAGGGTCGAGGCGTATTATTCTTTTTGGTGGGAAAATTGGAGCCATTTTTTTGTGGGGCCACCTGAATTGGCGGGAAACTTGGAGCCAAATCTTTTGGCTGACAAAAATTGGAGCCAAATACATGATATACATCCAATTAATATTCCAATTAATACATATCCAATCCAATTAATATTCCAATTAATACATATAACATTTCCAATCTAATTAATAATCCAATTAATATTATCTTCTCTTCTTATCATATATTCATCTTCTTTTCTCTTCTTATCAAATATTCATCTTCTCTTCTTATCAAATATTCATCTTCTGATCCAAATCAGTCAACTCCATCCATCCACGGCAAAGGATTGAAGGATCTGTTGTCAGGTATGTTTCTCTTGTTCTAACTTTTTTTATGGTTTCATGACTTCACCTGCACACACTGATATTTAAGTATGAATGAGTATTAGATATTTAGATTTATTTAGTGGTATGAATGCTTTAGATAAATTTAAGATGTAATCATGTAAACAAACTGAATGTTTCAATGCTTTGGATATATTAGTGGTATGTAGGGGTGGAAACGAGCCGAGCCGAGCCCGAGCTCGCCAGAGCTCGAGCTCGGCTCGTTTATATATATAAAGCTCGGGCTCGGGCTCGAGCTCGTTTCGAGCCCTATATTTTGAGCTCGAGCTCGGCTCGTGAAAATTTTCATAAGCTCGAGCTCGGCTTGAGCTCGACTAATTTATATAATGTGTTTAAAAAAACAAAGTTCAAATAGAGCTCGGCTCGTTAATTACATAAGGCTCGAGCTCGTTTACTACTTTGAAGCTCGTTTATACGTATAGACAATATATATACGTATATATTTCTAGGGCTCGTTTAGGCTCGCGAGCCTACTCGAGCTTTTTGTATAGAGCTCGGGCTCGTGCTCGATTATTAAATGAGCTCAAACTTAGGCTCGAGCTCGGGCTCGAGCTCGTTTAGGCTCGGCTCGTTCGAGCTTTTTACCGATCCGATCTCGAGCTTTTCACGAGCGGCTTGGCTCGTTTCCACCCCTAGTGGTATGATTGTATTTGTATGAATAAACAAACTGGATGTAAACCAACTGGATCTTTTAAACAAACTGGATGTAAACAAACTGGATCTTTTAAGATGTTTCAATGCAGTTTTTATTGATCATTATATTGTTGTTTGGCTTTTGAATGTTTCAATGCAGTTTTTTTTGAAGATGTCTAGAAAAAATGCATGGAAGGATCCTGCATGGAAGTATGGGACAGAAGAGAATGTGCCGCCACAAGGGGAAAAAAAGGATACAAGTATATAAAATGCAACTTCTGTAGCAAAATAATTACAGGAGGGGTGAAGAGAATGAAAGATCATCTGGCGGGTACACATAAAGATGTCTCGCCTTGTCTTAATGTGCCCACAGAAGTCAAGGATGAAATAAAACAATACTTGAAGTCTTTTCAAGACATGAAATTTTCTAGCCAACGCAACTTTGAAGAGAGTGTGGGAAGTGATGCTTACTATACTAGTGGAAGTGTCAATACCGATAGGGGTGTTAGAGGACCAATGGATTGGATGATAGACCGGCTTGCGGGGAGTTCAAAAGATGGTGAAGAACGAACTGAAAAAATGACATCGGTGAGTGCTAAAGAACACCGAAACCAAGTTTGCTTGGATATCGGTAGATTCTTTTACGAGAATGGAATTCCATTTAACGTAGCTACTAGTCCTTCATTTGCTAGTATGTTACGTTCGGTTGGGAACTTTGGAAGGGGATTGAAGGCCCCAACGATGCATGAGTTAAGGACTTGGATTCTTAAAGAAGAAGTTAAAACAACCAGTTTGATTGTTGATGATATTAAAGCAACATGGAAGACAACCGGGGTTTCTCTTTTATCAGATGGTTGGTCCGACATGAGAAACCGGAGTTTGATCAACTTTTTGGTCAACAATCAATACGGTACTGTTTTTTTAAAAACAGTTGATGCATCATATTGTATAAAAAAATGCTCAAAAGCTTTTCGAGTTGATGGACGATGTTATTGAAGAAATTGGTGAAGACATTGTTGTTCAAGTGGTGACTGATAATGCAAGTGCATACAAAGCTGCCGGTGAATTGTTAATGGACAAAAGAAAAAGCTTGTATTGGACCCCATGTGCCGCTCATTGCATCGATTTGATGCTTGAAAAAATCGAGGAATTGCCACAACATAAGAATGCTTTGCTTAAAGCAAAAAAGTGAGCAATTTTATTTATAATCATCAATGGGTGTTAAGTTTAGCTCGCAAGCATCTAAAGAAAGATCTTCTTCGTCCTGCTGCTACAAGATTCGCCACGGCATTTTTGACCATACAAAGTGTTTATGAATCGAAGGATGCTTTACAACAAATGTTTGTTTCAAATGAATGGAGGACATGTGCTTGGGATAAGAAGGACGATGGTAAAGCAATAAGAAAGATAATCATGGATGAACACCATTTTTGGCCTGGTGTGGTTTATGCTATGAAAACCACAATGCCACTTGTTGAGGTTCTAAGACTTGTTGATGGGGAGCAAACACCAGCAATGGGATTTATTTATGGAGCTATGGAAAGGTGCAAAGATAAAATTAAAAAAAACTTGAATGACAATGAGGCTTCTTATAAAGAGATATGTGACATCATTGATAAAAAATGGGAAAATCAAATGCATCGTGATTTGCATTCAGCTGCCTATTATTTAAATCCACAATTTCGATGGAGTCCTAATTTTTCTGAGCTTGGTGAGATCAAGAGAGGTTTGTATCATGTGATGGATAGACTCGTCAAGGATACGAGTGTTTATTTCAAAATTGAAAGTCAACTTGTCGATTACAAAGAAAAAAGGGGATTGTTTGGATATAGGGGATCATTGGCGACGTATAAGACACGTCCTCCAGGTAATTATCTACTGATGTTTATTTACTGATTTTTTATATACACTAATATACATTACTAATTCTTTATTTACTGAATTTTTATAAACATCTTGCATATATAGTTAAATGGTGGGGTGAATATGGAGATGATACCCCGGAACTCAAAGCGTTTGCAATCAAGGTTTTAGGTCTCACGTGTTCCGCCTCGGCTTGTGAACGTAATTGGAGTACGTTCAATCAAGTGCATACAAAGAGGCGCAATCGGTTGAACACCGAAAGGATGAATAATTTGGTTTATATCATGTATAATAGGAAGTTAAAGCAGAAATTCTTGAGGAAGACCAATCTAAAAGAAGATGAAGATCCCCTAGTTACTGAAAATGTGATGTCGGACGATGAGTGGATAGCCGATCCAAATGAAGATGTGGAGGGAGGTGGGGGTGCAAGTGGTGAGGCAAGTGCAAGTGGTGCATCTAGGAAGAGAAAAAGTGTTGAAATAAATTTGACTGATGAGGAATCCGAAGATGATCTGGCCATTGTAGATTATGGTGCGGATGAGAATGAGGAGTTGGAAGATGATGCAAATTATGTTATTTGATTGATTATGAACTTTATTTGATGTTTAGTATTTTCTTTTGTAAGACCTATAATTTTTATATATATATTTTTAATTACGCCTCGACCTTACGCCTCGGTTCGCCTCGAGGCTTACGCCTCTTGAGGCGAAGGGAAAACGCCTCGAGGCTCGTTTCTGTACTTTTAAACCTTGGCTTTGCATGAAGACTTGGTCATGCACGTATCAGAATATGCTGAACATATTTTCTCAAATCTTAGGCGTAAATGCATCCCTTTAAGAAAACTACTTTTAAACTCGGGGTTCCCTTTCATGGGTCACGGGAAAGATGAGATGAACGGAACTTAGAAGGGACCGAAGAGGGCTGCGGCCCCCTCAAATTTTTTGACCCTATGTATATTTTATACCTTTTTATATATATAGTTTTAGTCATTTTTAATACAAAAATTTAAGCGTAGTATATATCGGCCACGCTAAAATAAATACTTTTCAAGTTGGTCCTCCCACCAACAGTGTTCAAGTTCCGTCCCGAAGATGATTACAGAACATACGCCTTTTTAACATGATCAAAACATGTATTTGTTTAACAAATAAAAAAGGCAACCCATTCTTGACTTTGGGGCATGCAAAATTAAATATTTAAAGATGGTGATCATCAGGGGCGGTGCTGAGAACGTCAAAAAAAATTAGGCCCGACACGAAAAAAAAAGTGCCCCTATATTATAATATCCATAGACCATAATGAAGTACGAAAAGCCAAAAATACGAACAAAAATCATTCTTGCAACAAAAGTATTACTTCTACAAAATAAAAAAAGTGGGTTGGGCCTAGTACATATAATGGGTATAAAAAATTTTAGTGCCCCTTAGTGGGTTGGGCCCGGCTCGGTTGCTGATGGTGCGCCGGCCCAAAACCGCCCATGGTGATCATTTTACGTACCTTTGCTAATAGTGGATGCTTTTCATGAAGGTTTGGTCATGCACGTATCACAATATGTAGAACACATTTTCAAATCTTAGGCGTGAATGCATCCATTTAACAGGCCCGGCCCTGGGCATGGGCGAGTTGGGTGACCGCCCAGGGCATCACATACATAGGGGGTATCATAAGTTTTGATTAGTATACATGAAATTAGAAAGAATAAAAATTGATGTATTTTCATGAAAGAAGAAGAACAGCGTTATAACCATGGAGGGTGAAGAAAGATAAAGTGAAAGACGGAGAAGATGCTTTTATTTTAGACTTTTCATCTCTTTTGATATTTCTCGATTTGATTTGATTTGATTTGAAGAAAGCTAAACTACTTACAACTTAAATCTTTCAAGTATCCTATATAAATAAAACACCCCGTTCCCACCTAAACACCATATGCAAATTTCTACATCAGTTATTAAGAAATTAATTATTACCCATTTTAGTTCACATATATACCTTTCATTTAGTATCTCAATCTAATATTACTTAGGGCATTCACAATATAAGTTTTAAGAAGAGGTTTAAAATAAAAGAAAATCTTTTATATTTTGGTTTAACTATAGTAAGTTTATGTTTCATGTCTATGTGAAATGAAAATGTCAAATCTTGAACATTTTTATAAATTTAATGCTTTTGTAGTTATGGAGCATTTTATAAACTTGAAAAGATTGAGGAGAGTTATATTAAATACCAAACTTTTATTACATACCAAGGGACTCATCCCCACCATCCATTTAAAAAGAAATCAATGGTTGAGATTAAAAGCATTTTAATATTTCACCAATTTTTTATAATTTAGATATCTCTTAAACCGTTAATCGTTAAGCAAAAATAAGTACACCATCGCGACGAGCATTTAATTATCTTTCTATAGACGGGCACTTTGATATACTTTCGACAAATTNTCTCGATTTGATTTGATTTGATTTGAAGAAAGCTAAACTACTTACAACTTAAATCTTTCAAGTATCCTATATAAATAAAACACCCCGTTCCCACCTAAACACCATATGCAAATTTCTACATCAGTTATTAAGAAATTAATTATTTTCCATTTTAGTTCACATATATACCTTTCATTTAGTATCTCAATCTAATATTACTTAGGGCATTCACAATATAAGTTTTAAGAAAAGGTTTAAAATAAAAGAAAATCTTTTATATTTTGGTTTAACTATAGTAAGTTCATGTTTCATGTCTATGTGAAATGAAAATGTCAAATCTTGAACATTTTATAAATTTAATGCTTTTGTAGTTATGGAGCATTTTATAAACTTGAAAAGATTCACACATAATGCAAAAAAGGTTTATAAAATCAAAAACTTTATAAATTGACCACTTTATCATTTTATAAACTGTTTAAAGGCTACATGATTGTGGATGCTTTTAGATAGTTTTTATATGCATGCTTATTTTGACTCAAAGACAACTACTTCTTTGGATTTTTGGTTATTATTATTAAACTCTTTTTTTTTTTTTTTTTTTATAGAAAGACAACAAAATTTTAAAAAAACAAAAACAAAATTAAAAAAAAAAGACACCCCACTCACACTTTAACAAAAGAGTTAAAAAAAAAAAAGAAAAAAAAAAAAATATATATATTACAACAAAGAAACAAACCTACCCAAAGCTAAATAATAAAACATAAAGGAACACGAGCATATATATATATCCCACATGGGACATACATCTCAAACGAAACCCATGGCCAATATCAAAGACAAATGCAATCCCAACATGTCAAGTATAGGACAAATAACATAGAAGACAGGTGGACACCACTTTCTAAGAGCATCTCCAACTACTTTCTTTAACAAAATACTCCCATTGCATTGAACCATATACAATTCAATAAACTTCAAGTTGCGTCTTCACACACAAGTGGTTGCAAGAAGCAATAAAATACTTCCTCCGTCCCATATTAAGTGTCCCATATCTTTGCTGAATTCTCAGTAAACCTTCGCTATGTAAGCAATCAATATCATATGGTAACGTTTTTTCACAATCACAAAAAAAGAACCTCAGTATCACTTATAGAGACGAGATTACATTCGATAAGCAAGGAATGTCCGAAGTGATGACATTCTAATCGTTTGAAGGTACATTATATTTCTACCATAGTTTTGACTATATCTTGGTTATGTATGACAAACATAGGAGAAGTAAGATTGGTTAGAGTTTACGAATGTATAACATTATTAGTGTGTTTTGATTACCGATTCGATTTCTTATTCATCAAGTCTAGTTACAAAAATCTGGTTTTGATTTAAGCCGAGACACTAGAAAAATTCAATGCAAAGAAGGGCATTAAAGCTTCTTTGTTTCTTTCTTCAACGACATACACCTTTTCATCGATTAAAGTAGAACAAAGAGTTAGAAAATATCAATCTCCCAAGAAACAGATTAGACTTTTGATAAGTAACTAACTGAAGTAGCAAATCGTCAAGAAATCAAGAAAGAAACGTATTACTTTTGATCAATTTTCTCTTCTCTGATTTTCATTCCAAAACCAAAGTACAATTTAAATAGCAAACAACTAGAAATACATGGTATCCATGGGCGGAGCTATTAAGGGACCGGGAAGGGTCCCGGCTCCATAGGCCTAAGCCCGTTAGTGTATTTTTTTCGCGATTTCATGTGTTAAACTTTTATTTTTCCATCTCGGCCCTCACATCTAATGTTCTTCCGGAAAAAAAAAATTGTTTCGGCCCTCCCAAGAAATTATTTCTAGCTCCGCCATTGAATATTGGTATCCTAGTCTTTAGGAACAAGCAGAACATGGGAATATTAAAAGTAATGCAAGTATGCCAATCCTAATATTATGCATGCTTTGCATGAAGACTTGGAGCAAATGGAAATAATGGATGCTTTGCATGAAGACTTGGTCATGCACGTATCAGAATATGCTGAACATATTTTCTCAAATCTTAGGCGTAAATGCATCCCTTTAAGAAAACTACTTTTAAACTCGGGGTTCCCTTTCATGGGTCACGGGAAAGATGAGATGAACGGAACTTAGAAGGGACCGAGGGGGGTTGCGGCCCCCTCAAATTTTTTGACCCTATGTATATTTTATACCTTTTTATATATATGGTTTTAGTCATTTTTAATACAAAAATTTAAGCGTGGTATATATCGGCCACGCTAAAATAAATACTTTTCAAGTTGGCCCTCCCACCAACAGTGTTCAAGTTCCGTCCCTGAAAATGATTACAGAACATACGCCTTTTTATCATGATCAAAACATGTATTTGTTTAACAAATAAAAAAGGCAGTTAAAGCGTTAACAAGATTAGTGGAGGAAAAAGTATTGCGGGTGGGGAATGGGAATCAAGAAACATTATGGAACAATTGGCTTCCTAAAAAGGTAAACATTTTCGTGGGGAGGGCCTTGAAAGGAAGATTACCAGTTCGTGAGGAGCTTGACAAAAGAGGAATTGATCTAAATACTTTACTTTGTCCGTGTTGTGATAATATGGTGGAAACTTGTGTTCAAGGCTTGGTTACGTGTAACCTAGCTATGAGTATTTGGGAAAAAATATTCGGTTGGTGGAAGATTGGGAATGTCAACGCTTATTCCATACATGAAATTTTCGCGCGCAATGGGAACGTGGAGATTCACAGTTGTTCGAGACGTCTTTGGCAATCGGTGATTCGGACTTCCGGATACTTCATATGGAAAGAGAGAAATGCTCAAGTTTTTAAAGGGAAAGTGTCAAGTATAAATAAAATCGTTCAAGACATTCAACTTAAGAGTTATGAGTGGATAACAAGAAGATCGAGAAAGAATAATGAGTTAGTTTGGCAAAAATGGTTATGGGAGCCACACAAGATTCGTCTACAATAAATTCAGGAATATGCTAGTTCGAGATACAGTGTCTGTTGCAAATTATCAGTCATTTCAGTTTAGTTCAGTTAAGTAGTTTCTGTGTTCTCAGAAGTTTTCGTGTTTGGCTGTCTGATGTGTCTACATATTCGGGGTATCACAGAAGCATGATAAAGAGGCGAGATACGGCACAAAAATATTTGGTTTTCTGTCCGATGTTTGGTCCTGCTGTGTACTGCTGTTTCATTTTGCTGTGTATGCTGAATATGCTATGTACTGATGGTTGGTCTTATGTCTGCAAGTTGGCTCTTTGGTCTGCAAGTCCAAGTGGTGCAAAGTTCTTAATGCATCTGAGTTTGTTCTTTGACAGCAAGAGGTCTTTGGTGGCTTTGCCTCATATAGGAATGTTATATTTCTCAAGTGGGCAGTGGGTGTCTTTTGGTAATGTTTGGTTTGCACACTTATTTTGTCTATAATGAGTTTAGTCATTAGTTTAAGCCTGATGTGATCTCTTATTTTTTGGTTTGTTTTTGTCTTTTTGGGTCTCATCCTCTTTTAACTAACTTGTTAAGTGGGGTGTGATGCCATTGTATTGTATCTTTCTTTCTTTGTGGTTTCTATAAAATGTTGCTTTTCTAAAAAAAAAAAAAAAAAAAAAAAAAAAAAAAGGCAACCCATTCTTGACTTTGTGGCATGCAAAATTAAATATTTAAAGATGGTGATCACTGATCATTTTACGTACCTTTGCTAATAGTGGATGCTTTTCATGAAGGTTTGGTCATGCACGTATCACAATATGTAGAACAAATTTTCAAATCTTAGGCGTGAATGCATCCATTTAACAGGCCCGGCCCTGGGCATGGGCGAGTTGGGTGACCGCCCAGGGCATCACATACATAGGGGGCATCATAAGTTTTGATTAGTATACATGAAATTAGAAAGAATAAAAATTGATGTATTTTCATGGAAGAAGAAGAACAGCGTTATAGCCATGGAGGGTGAAGAAAGATAAAGTGAAAGACGGAGAAAATGCTTTTATTTTAGACTTTTCATCTCTTTTGATATTTCTCGATTTGATTTGATTTGATTTGAAGAAAGCTAAACCACTTACAACTTAAATCTTTCAAGTATCCTATATAAATAAAACACCCCGTTCTCACCTAAACACCATATGCAAATGTCTACATCAGTTATTAAGAAATTAATTATTATCACATATATACCTTTCATTTTGTATCTCAATCTAATATTACTTAGGGCATTCACAATATAAGTTTTAAGAAAAGGTTTAAAATAAAAGAAAATCTTTTATATTTTGGTTTAACTATAGTAAGTTCATGTTTCATGTCTATGTGAAATGAAAATGTCAAATCTTGAACATTTTATAAATTTAATGCTTTTGTAGTTATGGAGCATTTTATAAACTTGAAAAGATTCACACATAATGCAAAAAAGGTTTATAAAATCAAAAACTTTATAAATTGACCACTTTATAATTTTATAAACTGTTTAAAGGCTACATGATTGTGGATGCTTTTAGATAGTTTTTATTTTGACTCAAAGACAACTACTTCTTTGTATTTTTGGTTATTATTATTATTATTATTATTATTATTATTATTATTATTATTATTATTATTTTTAAGACAACAATATTTTAAGAAGACCAAGAACAAGATTACAAAGAAAAAGGCACCCCACTCACTCTTTAACAAGAGAATAAAAAAAAAAAGGCCAAACAAAAATATTACAACAAAGCAACAAACCTACCCAAAGCTAAATAATAAAACATAAAGGAACACGAGCATATATATATATATATATATCCCACATGGGACATACATCTCAAACGAAACCCATGGCCAATATCAAGACAAATGCAATCCCAACATGTCAAGTATAGGACAAATAACATAGAAGATAGGTGGACACCACTTTCTAAGAGCATCTCCAACTACTTTTTTTAAGGGCATCCGCAATGCATTATACTCAAAACAGTTTAATACACTGGCACATCACTGTTATATCAACAAACTATATTTTCTTACAAAACACCTGCAATGCATTGAACCTTACATTAGTTTATTGCATTTACACATCATCAACTTATTTGTTGTAATACAAAATTAAAAACTGCAATATCCATATATTGTAAAGTACGGAGCACAAAATAATATCCACATAAAAGATATATTATCACTTATTTTTACATACATATAGTAATTATAAAATGTTTCAGTTATAGGTTATATTTAAATTTTCTTGCTGAATAAAGTTGTAGCTTGCTTTCATAAATATGCATGTTACCAAAACTTTAACAGCATATATAAGACGGAGTAATATTTTATCTTCTTTGTACATTGCCAATAGTGGGTCA
Source organism: Artemisia annua (assembly GCA_014162995.1). Classification (NCBI taxonomy): domain Eukaryota; kingdom Viridiplantae; phylum Streptophyta; class Magnoliopsida; order Asterales; family Asteraceae; genus Artemisia; species Artemisia annua. Next base: position 35,131 of record LBNU01016719.1, on the reverse strand, counting down.
CTAAGGGCGCGTTTAGTAATGGAAAAATTTTCCTAGTTTTATTTTTCTGTTTTCTGGAGAATGGGGGAGCTATTCTTTCTCTAGAGAACACTTGAAAACGTGTTTAGATGGAGTTTTCTAAAATGGAAAACCTATGGAGAACTCATAAAGGGAGTTTTCCAAAACTTAGTTATAAACTTGGAAAACAGCTTCTCCATTTTTCCAAGAAAACTTTTGGAAAGACCTCAATTTGAACGCGTTTTCCATTTTCTTAGGTTTTCTTGGAAAATTTCTCTGAAAAACCTCCTTACTAAACGCAGCCTAAGGTATTTAAATTAATTAAATGGAGAAAGAGGAAAAAGGTTGGCCCACCCTACTGCATTTATACGGTGTGTTCAAATACACACTATGATTAAACATACGCATGACATGTCGCTTCCACAATGCGTTCAACGTGTGCCACATACTATTACACTTCTCATTATACCCTCCATTGAGGATGGCCTAACAAAATACTCCCATTGCATTGAACCATATACAACTTCAAGTTGCATGAATGGTTATTAAATGGAAGGTGATTGACACACTCCCAAATCTTATTGGGACACTCCATTGTACAAATAATTAAAGCAAGTTATATCTAATGTACAACTGTCTGTTGCACACAGTGGAGTGTCCCAATAAATTTTAAGAGTGTGCGAATCATTTCCCCTAGTAAATGTCTTCACACACAAGTGGTTGCAAGAAGCAATAAAATAGTAATAATTTAAAATAGTTGTGTCAGGTTTAATGGGTGTGTGTTCAAAGAGAAGTGCTTATTCAATGCACCAATAATGTGGCATTTCACAATGCATTAAATGATGACTCACTTTTCTATTGCACGTATAATGAGACTACATTGTGGATGCCCTAACTCCCATGCCATTTAGACCCAAACAGACAATCTTAAAAAACAAAAGAAATTACTGTCATGATATAACCATTAGTGCACTTATCATTTGCATTCTTTATTAAACCTTGTAAATGGCACTTGCAGATAAAAACTTGACCAATAATATTGCAAATGAATATTATCTAATCTTGCACTCACACCAATATCATAAGAACATAAGCCATCAATCCCAATCTTGTACTTGCAGCATCCCACTGACCAAAAAACCTTTTGCAGCCTGACCCAAGATACATGGGACTGAAGTATCCAAACAGTGCCATTGACCAACCAAGCCCATATGAGAATATAAAATTCACATATGGGAACTTGGCCAACAATGAACTCCAGAAAGCAATGAAATAGACAATCAAAATGAATAAGAAACTGGACCATCACAGTTGCAGACTAAATTTTAACTACTTGCACACGACCACTTGCAGCAGATGATGAGACGAAAAGTGTACCCGTTTTAAGGGGTCATTTAAGCCCTAATTCGAGTAAATATGATCAAATATTGCCCTAAATCGTTCCTTTTGTCATTTTAGGTACTTTTGAGAAGAATTCTGGAAAACATGCATATTTGGACGTTTTTGGAGCATAAAAGTGAAGAAAACGACAAAGTCTCAAAAGAAGCTGGATTTTCTACCTGACGGCGTCAGAGTCACAAGGTGACGCCGTCAGACAACGTTGACAAAGGAGTGAAATTACTTTACACTTGACGGGCCAGAAAGATTTTGCAACATTTACACCTGACGCCGTCAGGTGTTACAAGATGTAGGCCGTCAGGTTATAAGCTAAAGAGTGACGGCCCAGAAGGATTTAGAGGGTGACGGCGTCAGAAGTAGATCTAGGCCATCCGAGAACCCTAGTGGCGGCGAGCTGACGGCGTCAGACTCTAAAAGCTGACGCCGTCAGAATGTAAAATCTATATATATTTTCCTAATTTTCATTCATTAGTGTGGAACTTTGTGGGGAACTTTTGGGATAAACCCTAAGACGATTTTAGCATTATTTTCAAGGGTTTTTCACCCTTGATCCTTCATGTTCAATTAAAGATAAGTCCTCACTTAAATTAATCAATATGTCTATGTGTTGGTTAATTATATCTTATGCTTGTCTTTCAATTAACATGCTAGGCTAGATTTTTCTTGTGTTTGCTTAGATCTAATGAAACCTAACTATTAATTATTGGTTGATTGGTGTGTTATTACTTTGTTGGGATGAATGTTTCATCAATGTTAGGCATACTCCTATATGGTAACATGCTTGAACGTCTTAAGAAACATGTAACTAAGGCATACTAGGTTATTAAGGTAGTATTTAACGCATGAGCCACTGTTTACAATCCCTATGATTAGGTGTACGCATGGTTGTAGGAGGAGATAAGAGCTCATAGAATTGGGGAGATATGTATGCCACCCCATGAATTGTTAAGGAATACACCCGTCATCCACACAAGTAATACATACACCAATTAACCGGTAAAAGATAGTTAGGGAGTAAGGAAGTCTAAGTAAACACATTTGTCTCTATATAAGTTTTCACAACCTTTTAATTTCTTGTTATTTTATTTTATTGCAATTGTAGTTTTTGGGTTAGTTGACTAGCAACTAATTCCGCCCATTCCTCCAAAACCCGAGATTTTACTTGCTTTCCATAAAATATAAAAATACAAAAATAATCTTCCTTCACCTTTAGACCTATTAGAGTAGTTTTTCTATCCTAACGAACACTATTCTCTGTGAGAGAACAATCAATCCCCCGTACTTACCAATACACTATACTACACTGACCAGGTACACTGCCTGGTGGGATTGCAAGCTTCTCAAGATCCCTTGAGAAGTAAAACCTGTTGCGTGGTAGCAATCCTACGCACATCAGCAGAAAACTGAAATTACAGAAACACTTGCAGCAGCTCACGAACATAAACCTGACAATATAAAACTCACCGAATTAGACTATTTAAAGGATCCCTTAACTATTGTTGACAATCTATCTCTTTATACTTATTGATCTTCAGACAATCCACTCGTAGCTTTTTAGTTGAATATCTTGAAAAATCTTATTAGTACTTGAGATCTTGTTACCAAATGCGCGTGCATTTCTTTCTTTCCAAATGAAGTACCCGGTAGTCCATAACACCGCTTGCCAAACCCGAATGAAGAAGATAGGGACATTAATGTTTCCGTTTGATGAAAAGAATTCATCAATAGTGAAAGCATTAATCCCCCTACCTTCCACCAATTAAAAATCTTATCCCAAACGCCACTCGCTAAATCACAAATGATCAAGCTATGAGCACATGTTTCCACAATATTATTATAACTTGGACAAAGTACCGAATCCAAATCGACGACTCTTCTATCTAGCTCCACAAGAACTGGAAGTCTTCCTCTTAAAGCCCTCCACACGAATATGTTAACTTTCTTAGGCACCAACTTGTTCCAAAGCGTTTCTTGACCTCCATTGTCCGAACGTAGAATCTTTTCCTTGATTATTGTTGATAACTCTTTGACCGAAAACTCTCCGTCTTCAACAAGAGACCACTTCCACCGATCCCTACAATTGTTAGAAATACAAACATGTTGCAAAACGCCAAGAAGATCCTCAAACTTCTTACTTACTCTACCTCTAATACTTCTAACCCAATCCCATTCCCAAACCCACATATTATTTACCCACGTCCCTCTTTCCATCAAACTAACCTCCTTCTTTCTATCTAAATGGTATAGTCTAGGAAATCTATCACAAAGCCTCCTATTATCCACCAAACTATCTAACCAAAACCTAATGTCCCTCCCATCACCCAACTTCCCCACATAAGAAGAAGTAAAATCAATCCCCAACCCGTCAATCTCTTCACCAATCTTCACAATATCATTCCAAACCCCCGTCCCCCCACTGGTACAAAAAGTTGTATCGGTCACGCCCAAAATGTGTGACGATATGCATATAGTCACACACGTTTTTTTCGTCGTGTGTCACCAAAGGTCCCGCCACCGTAGGTGGCATA